>CM035157.1:46014251-46222804 GCA_020205615.1 Panax quinquefolius | reverse complement strand
TCTTTAATCCGATCTCGCTAAGTCGAGAAGGGACTTTTGGGTTTCGTTAGGACATCGACATTGGGTCCTCCAATATCTAAACCATTCATTTCAACAACGGCTTTCCAATAGTCACTTCAATAGTCAGACATATGCTTATTTTTAATAGTACAAGCTTCGACATTGATCCTTAATGTAATTATCGCCAATTCGAATAGATTTTGCCAAGTCTTCATCTCGCACTTGATTCTCAATCACCTTTGGATAAACAATTAAGAATTTTTGTTGAATGTCTTCTTCAAGGACATTTCATTGGGTTTCTGTTTCAATTTTGATTTACATTTATTAGCAAAATGTCCTGGTTTACCACATTTATAACATTGGACTTTAGATTTATCTTTTTATTGTTGTTCCTTCTTTTCTTAGTGGTTTTTTCGGGGTTTTGTTCTTAGATTTCTTGAAGAACGTCTTTCTAGAAGGTTCAGAGTGCTTGAACTCGTTGTTTTTAGCCTTATTGGGATCTTGTAATTTTGTATCATAAGAGAATTGGTCACAAAATTCTCCTATCTCATGTCTTTTAGTGAGATTCTGTTGTTTCATTAATTGTTGGAGTTTCATATCATTTACATAATGATAATCCTTCTTCAATAATTCTTTGAAATAAGATGGCCATAAGAATCTTTGGTCATAAGGGATACCATGCATCGATCATGTTTATCTCTTAATTTTTACTGACTTTTTCAAGCCAAAGAAAGTAGGAGGCCGTCAATAAATTTGGCCTTCCAATGTTTCATCATTAGCATCTCCCTTTGCACGACTTTTCATGAGAAAGACATCCTTATACCATCTAAAATGGGTCAAGGAGGGGCATCGATGGTTCTGTAAAAGTTCTCTACTCCTATCAGTATTCATAAGTCCCTATCCCAACAAAATGGTGGAGGACCGCTTAAACTAAGGTGTAACAAGCGTCTTCCTTCTTGGTTAGAAGTCTTAATGTGCAGGATCAATTTCTTCTTTATAAAGCTTCAAGAACTTCATTCTCTGCTTATCATTTAGCATATTATCCCACCATCCTTTAAGGATGCCGATGAAGCCATTAACTAAGAAACAGCATGATCGGTGATCGGTATTATCATTACTTGCTTACTGACAATGCATACATCATGATATGATGGATGGTTTGAATATTTGATATTCTATCTATTTATAATTTCAAATATTTATTGAATTAAATAAATATTTTTAATTGATGTGTTTGTTGTTTAGTTGATATTTGTTGGATTATTTATTAATAAGTAAATAATCATGAGTTATAGAAATTAACTTAATTAAAATAAAAGAGTGATGAATTAAATTTATGAGATAATACTCTAATTTAACTCAATAACTAAATTTAGAGTTATTAAGGATTATACGGTTTGTTATAATGTTATTTAATTTGATTTTGTAATTAAAGTGATGTGTTAATTTATTAAATAAAATTATAATTATAATGAAAATTATAATTTTATTGTATTGGTTTATGTGGTAAATGGATTTAATAAATTTTTATTAGATTTAATTTAATTTGAATATGGGAATTTATTTAAATAAAGTGTGACAATAAATATGACTTATGGAAATAGATTAAAAGAGTTTTAATTTGGTTTTACCAAACAAAGCCTTAGAGCTTTTTAAATTCTTATTTTAATCTTGTTTTGCCAAACAAGGCTTAAGGAATGATTAAGTCATTATTTTAATTACTTTTGCCAAACAAAGCTTTATGGCTTTTGAATTTAAAAAAAATTAATAATAAAATATAATATAATAAATATTACATAATTAGTATATTTATTATTATGACTGTTTTATACGTTTTATATTTATTCTTGCGTATGTTTTATTTTACGTAAAAAGTTTAGGCCTAAGTCTGATAAGGGAGGAAGAACAAATAATAGGAGAGAAATTGAGAGAGAAAGAGAAGAAATCCTTTGTTAAATTGAGAAGAATGTGCTTTGTGAGAATCAAAGGAAGAAACAAGAAGATTGTTTAAGCTTTATGGCTAATCAAAGGTAATAACCTAGCCCTAAAACTCTAGTTTTTTTATTGCTTGAATTTTTCTTTATAAATGAATTTTGGTGGAGGATTTGTCAACAAATTGGATTATATATATTCTTAGTTATGTATAATTTGTTCTATAATTGAGTTTTCAGTAATTACGTTCATGTGATTATGTTTTAAAAGAAGAAATTTAATTTTTGGTTATATATATGATACAACTTATTTTGGAGTCAAAATTGTTAGTTAGTTCATGAATAGAATCTAAA
This sequence comes from Panax quinquefolius, assembly GCA_020205615.1. Lineage (NCBI taxonomy): Eukaryota > Viridiplantae > Streptophyta > Magnoliopsida > Apiales > Araliaceae > Panax > Panax quinquefolius. Next base: position 46,220,519 of record CM035157.1, on the reverse strand, counting down.
ATTGGTGCTAGATATTGTTAGTATATTGAATTACGAAAACAATGAAAGTTGAATGAATCGAAATGGTTGAGAAACGAATTTGTAGTGAACGAATTCGCTAAATTGTCAAAACATGAACAATTAGTATGAACATCAGTTGTAAATTCATATTTGGGTTAGTTAATGTTTATGTTAATTGTTGGGTATTTGGTGTTTGTAGTTTTATGAGTTACAAACCCATATAATCGAAAATGGACTAATTTGGATGAGTATAACTCATGTTATGAAAATCGGAAGGGGTAGGGGTCTGTAAAATCATGAAGGATAGAGCACGAGGGTCAGATTACTTCCTGTGGCGCAGCTTGCAACGCCTCAAAGGCCAATTAGGGCACAGTACTACGGCATCGAGAATCGGTGGATCGCTTCGACTTTCAGTAAGTAAAATAAGCATAACGTTTTCATCCGAACTCCGATTGAGGTGATTAGAGATGATCCAGAATGAGGACGAATAGACCAATAACTTTTGTTCTTTAAGTTTTTAAATTTAGGTCGTTAGGAAGGGTCAAAATAGTCATCTTTGTGACTGTTACGTAGTTGGAGGCGATCAGAGGGCGTCAAGCGAGCACATACGCAAGTATAGTGCTCCCAACGATGGGATATGTCACTCTAAGTGATGTAACATTAAAACGCATAATATTATACATGACATATAAAATTTCCTTGCTCATAATAGAAAGCATTGGCATGACTTAGTATGTGTTTTGAAAAGAAACTTAAAGATTTTGAAAACAAACCTTGTGGAAACTTATGTTATATAAGTTCTAAACTTAGTGGTTTATAAACATGATTGAGTTCAAATATAAATGAGAATGAGATGGTGTTTATAGTGTCTTTGTTCATGATTAAACTTGTTAAACCTTGTGATTAGAGAAATTTCAAGAAAAGCTTAGTATAATAAGCTATTGAACATGAATGCTATAGGATATAGTTTCTGAACTTGAAAAGATGTTAACATGACTTAGTTATTTATTCTAAGAGTTTCAAAGTTAATTTACATGCGCTATATTGCATCATTCAGGTAAAAGGATTTCAAAGGAAACCTCGAGCATGTTTTTAAACTTAAGTTGCAATACATATGAGTATTTAGATTCTAAAGGCTTGAGATGCCATGTTACGTTTTATTATGTCTCTAAAAATGATTCGTAGGTAATGGACATAAAGATGATTTAATCAAACATGAGTTAAAGCATATTTCAAAGCGTTAAACAATACTAGTTATGAATGAATGATATGAACATCATGATCGTATGTATTAACAGATTGTGAGACCTCTATATGTAGAAATATGACCAAAGTTATAAAGCATGATAAATACATTACCTTTTATGCTTTAATTTCATGGAAAGTCATGAACTAAAACTTGTAAAAATGAACTCAAAATGATCATATGCTTATGTAAAAACCTCTAACATGTATGTATGATAAAGTATAAGTGAATAGGTGTGTTAGAGTTGGATGTAAATGTAGAAAGTGCAAGCTCAACCACAGTGCGGCCAGTTACAACGCAAATTGCATGGCCCCTAAGCCTAACTGTATGCAATTGCAATAGTATAGGCAAATGATGCTTTATTATTTTAATTGTGAATCCATACCTTAAATCATATAGGTATGAATGTCTAAAGCTATAATACTTGACATAGATGATGTTTTAAGCATAAGAGCATGTAATGGTTTTATAAAACACAGAGTTGTTAAATTTTGCAAAATGCAAGAACTTTGTGAATCATGCATCTATGAGTTTGAAATGTGTAACGAACACATAACGAGTCAAGGGTGTAATAGATATATATGAACGTTGATGTAAAGTACGAGTGGTTAAGGTATACCTATATATACCTAGCTATTCTAAGAGTATGATGAGAAAGTGAAATGTAGGTTTTACAAACCTAGTTAAGAAATAATGTAACATTATTATTATATTAAGAATGTATGAAATATATGAATAATTGATGTGAATCCATGATTATATAATTGTGTAGGAATATACGAAGTGCAGATACGCGTTAAGCAGTTAAGTCGTAGTTCATAAACTACGGATCAGGCAAGTCTTTCAGTTCCTATTTGCTACTTGAAGGACGTGGATTGAAGGTAACACTATGTGCTACTTGAAGGACGTGGATCAAAAATAATACACAAAGATTAATATTTTAGCTAAAGTTTTTATTTCTTTATACCATGATTAAGATTCATGAGATGTACTAAATGTTTTATGATGTATAGTTTTATGTTGAGTTGTAAAGCTAAACTTAGAGTTATCTGATATGTAAAGGTTATCGGATTGAAATGTAAAATTTTATATAATAATAGTGATAAAGCGAATCATAAAATAAGATTGATTCAAAGACATGTAGATGATAAACTTTTTAATTCAGGGAATTAAAGTAAGAAGACATAAAAGTTTAAATTATTCCGCATTTTATAAAGTTTAACATCGAATAATGATGTAAAATCAGAAGGTAGATGTGTTATTAACGACCAAAGTTGAGAATTAAATTGTATGAGTTTTGGGGTCATTACAGTTGGTATCAAAGTTGTAGGTTATAAACCTTAGGTAAGAGTACCTCAGGCTATAACCTTAGAGAATAAAGGAGAAGATGATAAAGAAGTTAAGAATCAAAAAGTTATATTTAAGTATGGTACAGTTGTACTCTTTAATAGTTGATGTATGGTATCTAGGCTAAACGATTCCTTCATAGAGCAGAGGTATATACGAACTAGCAACTCGGAACCTAGTTTGTTGGTTGTTTGTGGGAAGCCACTCAGTGTACCATATTGAAACTGTTAGAGACTCTATGTGTACCAAGTATAGAAAATGGATACATATGATGAAAAAGGAAAGAAAGAGGATCGTAAAACAAAACAATCACGAGTTAAGAAAAGAATTTTAAGGGAGATGATTATAGAATAAGATCACGACGTGATCAGTTTAAGTTATAAAAGAAAGATGGTCTGTAATGTTTGAATAATTATAACTTGATTCTATGAAGATGATGTACTATAAAATATTACAAGATAAACTCATGAGGAGTTATAGATAATGTGTTACGAGGAATTCGTATCGAGCAAAGAGCAAGTTAATATTAAGATAGAGTTAGGTAGGATTTCAATTGAGGACTCATGTGATGGCTGAGTTGTACAAATCTTTGTATGGGCGAGGGTTTTGTGCTTGCACTCAGATTATCACATTGATAATCATTGGAATGTTGGTGTATTATTATTATCGATGTATATGTGGGAAAAGGTGATTTTTCTCATGTGTGTATGTTTGATAGTTAGAAACTATTAAGATTAGTCAGATATTATTAGGATTAGGTGCGGTTCTTAAAACTAATGCATATGGTATGTTCGTGACTCATAATAATATAGTATGTTTGGAACCCCTCAGCGAATGGACGCATATGGTCTGACTAGGATAAGTTCTTAAACTCATATTATTGTGGCAAGTTCCTGAACTTCCAATGTGTAGTAAGTTTGATGAACTATACTGGGGGTATAGGAAGATTGAAGTTGATGGATACCTGGATATTCTAAATCTACTAGATATGCTAGACTTTCGAGATTTATTGATTTTGTGCCGATGGTTGTACTTATGATTTTTGAAAAATGTTGGATCACACTAGTGAACCAAAGGATTTTTAAAACAGTGCTATTATTTGCGTATCTATGCTGTTTGTTTCGGCTAGATAAAAACAAATGATTTTTTTTAAAATTTTCAAAATATATTTTAACTATATGTATCAGGTGATGTGATAAATGATGGAGTCATCAATGCAATGGAACCTAGTGTTGGATGTGATTATATGATCGTCAGCCCATATGGTGAGATGTAATATGACAACGTCATAATCATGACTCCATAAAAGGATTTTTGAGATTTCTTTGAGATATTAGAATATATATATATATATATATATATATGTATATTTTGATTGATGTCCGAATTATTGTAGAAGTCTATGCTATTTGATTCAGTTAGATGATTATTAAAAGATGTTCACGAAATTCAAGTGTTTCTTGAGAAGTTATGCCAAACCAAATTGCTTTGGTGCCGATTCAGATGTTGAAAAGCTGATATGAACAACTCTTTTATAGGGGAGTACGCGGAAGCGTTTAGATGTTTGTGCATAATACATAGTACGAAGGGCTGATCACCCTAAGTATGGGAGTCCCTACAGTCTAATGACTGTTAAGATTTAAGTTGAAAGAGTACTTATAACCGTGGACGTAGTTCAAGGTCTTGTGACCACTCAGCATGATTTGAAATCTTTTAAATTCCTGAGTTATTCTAAATTAGATTTAACTCAATAACTAAATTAGAGAGTTATTAAGGATTATATGGTTTGTTATAATGTTATTTAATTTGATTTTTGTAATTAAAGTGATGTGTTAATTTATTAAATAAAATTATAATTATAATGAAAATTATAATTTTATTGTATTGATTTATGTGGTAAATGGATTTAATAAATTGTTATTAGATTTAATTTAATTTGAATATGGTAATTTATTTAAATAAAGTGTGAAAATAAATATGACTTATGAAAATAGATTAAAAGAGTTTTAATTTGGTTTTACCAAACAAAGCCTTAGAACTTTTTAAATTTTATTTTAATCTTGTTTTGCCAAACAAGCCTTAAGGAATGATTAAGTCATTATTATAATTAGTTTTGCCAAACAAAGCCTTATGGCTTTTGAATTAAATAAAAATTAATAATAAAATATAATATAATAAATATTACATAATTAGTATATTTATTATTATAACTGTTTTATACGTTTTTATGTTTATTCTTGTGTATGTTTTATTTTGCGTAAGAAGTTTTGGCCTAAGCCTGAGAAGGGAGGAAGAACAAAGAATATGAGAAAATTGAGGGAGAAAGAGAAGAAATCCTTTGTTAAATTGAGAAGAATGTACTTTGTGAGAATAAAATGAAGAAACAAGAAGATTCTTTAAGCTTTATGGCTAATCAAAAGTAATAACCTAGCCCTAAAACTCTAGCTTTTGATTGCTTGAGTTTTTCTTTATAAATGAATTTTGGTGGAGGATTTGTAAAGAAATTGGATTATATATATTCTTAGATATGTATAATTTGTTCTATAATTAAGTTTTCAGTAATTAGGTTCATGTGATTATGTTTTAAAAGAAGAAATTTAGTTTTTGGTTATATATATGATACGGCTTATTTTGGAGTCAAAATTGTTAGTTAGTTCATGAATAGAATCTGAAATTGGTGCTAGATATTGTTAGTATATTGAATTACGAAAACAACGAAAGTTGAATGAATCGAAATGGTTGAAAAACGATTTTGTAGTGAACGAATTCGCTAAACTGTCAAAACATGAACAATTAGTATGAACATGAGTTATAAATTCATATTTAGGTTAGTTAATGTTTATGTTAATTGTTGGGTATTTGGTGTTTGTAGTTTTATGAGTTACAAACCCATATAATCGAAAATGGACTAATTTGGATGAGTATAACTCATGTTATGAAAATCGGAAGGGGTAGGGGTCTGTAAAATCATGAAGGATAGAGCTTGAGGGGTCAGACGCCTCCTGGTAGCAATTGCTGGCGGGCATCGAAGAATCGTGGACTGCTCGACTTCTTTGTAGTAAATTAAGCATAACGTTTTCATACGAACTCCGATTGAGGTGATTAGAGATGATCCAGAATGAGGACGAATAGACCAATAACTTTTGTTCTTTAAGTTTTTAAATTTAGGTCGTTAGGAAGGGTCAAAATAGTCATCTTTGTGACTGTTACGTAGTTGGAGGCGATCAGAGGGCGTCAAGCGAGCACATACGCAAGTATAGTGCTCCCAACGATGGGATATGTCACTCTAAGTGATGTAACATTAAAATGCATAATATTATACATGACATATAAGATTTCCTTGCTCATAATAGAAAGCATTGACATGACTTAGTATGTGTTTTGAAAAGAAACTTAAAGATTTTAAAAACAAACCTTGTGGAAACTTATGTTCTATAAGTTCTGAACTTAGTGGTTTATAAACATGGTTGAGTTCAAATATAAATGAGAATGAGATGGTGTTTATAGTGTCTTTGTTCATGATTAAACTTGTTAGACCTTGTGATTAGAGAAATTTTAAGAAAAGCTTAGTATTATAAGCTAATGAACATGAATGCTATAGGATATAGTTTCTGAACTTGAAAAGATGTTAACATGACATAGTTACTTATGATAAGAGTTTCAAAGTTGATTTAAATGCGCTATATTGCATCATTCATGTAAAAGGATTTCAAAGGCAACCTCGAGCATGTTTTCGAACTTAAGTTGCATTATATATGAGTATTTAGATTCTAAAGGCTTGAGATTCCATGTTATGTTTTATTATGTCTCTAAACATGATTCGTAGGTAATGGACATAAAGATGATTTAATCAAACATGAGTTAAAGCATATTTCAAAGTGTTAAACAATACTAGTTATGAATGAATGATATGAACATCATGATCATATGTATTAACAGATTGTGAGACCTCTAAATGTAGAAATATGACAAAAGTTATAAAGCATGATAAATATATAACCTTTTATGCTTTAATTTCATGGAAAGTCATGAACTAAAACTTGTAAAAATGAACTCAAAAATGATCATATGCTTATGTAAAAACCTCTAACATGTATGTATGATAAAGTATAAGTGAATAGGTGTGTTAGAGTTGGACAGAAACAAGAAGTGCAAGCTCAACCACAGTGCGGCAGGGGACGTCATAGTATGATTCTTGGCAGATCCCTAAGCCTAACCAAGGCACAGCTGCGCCACAGGTCAATGATGCCTTATTATTTTAACTGTGAATCCGGACCTTAAAGAATATAGGTATGAATGTCTAAAGCTATAATAGTTGACATAGATAATATTTTAAGCATAAGATCATGTAATGGTTATATAAAACACAGAGTTGTTAAATTTTGCAAAATGCAAGAACTTTATGAATCATGCATCTATGAGTTTGAAATGTGTAATGAACACATAGCGAGTCAAGGGTGTAATAGATATATATGAATGCCGATGTAAAGTACGAGTGGTTAAGGTATACCTATATATACCTAGCTATTCTAAGAGTATGATGAGAAAGTGAAATCTAGGTTTTACAAACCTAGTTAAGAAATAATGTAACATTATTATTATATTAAGAATGTATGAAATATATGACTAATTGATGTGAATCCATGATTATATAATTGTGTAGGAATATACGAAGTGTAGATACGCGTTAAGCAGTTAAGTCGTAGTTCATAAACTACGAATCAAGTAAGTCTTTCAGTTCCTATTTGCTATGTGAACTTGATGATTAACTGTTTTAAATCTTTATTGCAAAGAGCATGATGTATTATTTAAATGTTGAAAGTATGAAATGTTAAAGTCAATTTATGACTACGTTGCTTGATTAAAGCAAGCTGATTGAGTAAGGAACTCAATCTTTATACTTGGTATATGAACTGCAGCATGTATGTTATATGTTGAGCATGTTATTATGTGCTATGTGATGCATGAAAACTGTTAGATCTTGCTGGGCTGTCGAGCTCAACCTTGCAAATAACCATTTTTGCAGGTTAAGGATTGAAGGTAACACTATGTGCTACTTGAAGGACGTGGATTAAAAATAATACACAAAGATTAATATTTTAGCTAAAGTTGTTATTTCTTTATACCATGATTAAGATTCATGAGATGTACTAAATGTTTTATGATGTATAATTTTATGTTGAGTTGTAAAGCTAAACTTAGAGTTATCTGATATGTAAAGGTTTTCGGATTAAAATGTAAAATTTTATATAATAATAGTGATAAAGCGAATCATAAAATAAGATTGATTCAAAGACATGTAGATGATAAAGTTTTTTATTCAGGGAATTAAAGTAAGAAGACATAAAAGTTTAAATTATTCCGCATTTTATAAATTTTAACATCGAATAATGATGTAAAATTAGAAGGTAGATGTGTTATTAACGACCAAAGTTGAGAATTAAATTGTATGAGTTTTGGGGTCGTTATAATGTATGTCAGGGTATCATTACATAACACTTAGACATCCTAACAATAAACAGAAAGCAATTTAAAGGTCAGTCAAAGTACCCTGCACAACCTGTTCTTGAGATTTCTGGGTAACCCAGAAATCAGAACTTCATGGTCGGTCAATGATTTTTGACCACTTATATCTTGAAATATATGCATCCAATAGGCTTGTTTTCTCTTCTATATTACTAACAACATGTAATACTACAACTAGCATACAATTAACAAACTTAGATATTAACATTCAAGGAGCTACGGGATCTGTGACATTCGACTGTTAGACCTATTTTTCCATATTTTCTAGATTGCTTAAAACATCATTTTGATGCATCTAGATATTATGAAAACATGATCTACCAACTTTTAATACTTATTAACATGTTATTACATATATTTTAACAACTAAACATCAAATCTAACATAGCATCAAATATCTAAGGTAAAATTAGGGTTTGCACCTTTCTTGAGTGATTTTTGATTAATGGCTTCTGATTATTATCTTGCTACTAACAGGGCTTGTATATGTATTAAATATAAGTGTATAATCTTTGAGAATTCGCGGATTTGACCTGAGGTTGAGCTTCTATTTATAGACTTTAGCAACTTAGGTTTTTTATATATTTTTTACCTACATGCCTCCCTTAATATTTGATCTTGTTAACTTGTGCTGCTTAGAATTTAATACCTAGTCATGTGCTAACTTGGGACTTGCTTTGATGACTTGCAACCTAGTTGTGAGCTAGTTTACCAATTTTAGTAGCTTAATTATGCCCTAATCCTCCTTAATCTTGATTAGGGTTTTGGTTTTTATGATTAGGGTTACTTAATGATGTTACTAACACCTAATTGAAGTTTAATAACCATAGTTAGGGTTTAAGATAACCTAACTAGGATTAGTTCTAACTAATTAGGGTTAAGGTTTTAAAATTTGGGTTAGGGTTTATAAATCTAGGGTTAGGGTTTCCTAACTTATGTTTTCCACAAATCCTAACAAGCACGACGAAGCATTTTGTCCGTATAAGCACGACAAAGTAGCTTGTCAAAATACATATATCGAAAAGTTCATTTTCGAAGAAAAATATTAAGCACGACGTGTAAAGCACGTCAAATTTCGGAAAAAAAATTATTTGACCTAATTCTATAACAGATTATATAGTAACACAATACATATTTAGAACGGAGAGATTTTATTTAATAACACTGAATTTACATAACCGAGTCTTATTATTGTTTTTGGGGTTTCACATTCACTCCCCTAATAAGAATTTTGTCCTCGAAATTACAGTACAAGTTAAGTAAACAGTTGGGGATAGTTCTCTCACATTATATTTTGGAGCTCCCATGTAGCCTCTTTAACGTTCTGAATCTTCCATATCACGTTGATCGATGCTATCACTTTATTTCATAGGACTTGCTATTTTCGGTTGATGATCTGCACATGTTCTTCCACATAAGACAGATCTTCTTTGATTTGGATCGGGTCATAGTTTATAACATGTTTATAATCGGGTTTATATGTTAATAAAACGGACACATGAAACACATTATGTATATGATTTAACTCAGGAGGTAGTGTTATTTTATAAGAAACTTCACCTATCCTCCTCAAAATTTTGAATGGTCCAATGAATCTCGGACTCAATTTTCTTTTCTTGCCAAAACGTATCTCGCCCTTCCAAGGGGACACTTTCAAGAATACATGGCTTCCTACGCTAAAGTTTCGTTGTTGACGATGCGGATCGGCGTATTTCTTTTGTCAATCTTGAGACGCTTGTAATCATTCACGTATAACTCGGATTTTCTTAGTAGTTTGTTGGATTATCTCGGGTACTAACATTTGTCTTTCCCTGACCTTATTCCAACATAAAGGTGTCCTACATTTTCTTCTATATAAGGCTTCATAGGGTGGCATACCTATGCTAGTATAATAACTATTGTTGTAGGCAAATTCTACCAAAGGTAACTGATCCTCCCAACTTCATTTGAAGTCTATGATATAGGTTATCAACATATGTTCTAGTGTTTAAATGATTCTCTCACTCTGCCCATCTGTTTGAGGGTGATATGTTGTACTTAATCTCAACTGAGTTCCTAAGTATTTTTAAAGACTTCCCCAAAAATTTGAGGTGAATCGCGGGTCTCGGTCTGACACTATAGAAGCAGATACTCCATGCCTAGAGATAATTTCATTAATATATAACTTGGAAAGTTGATCTAGGTTGTGAGTAACCTTAATAGGTAGGAAATGAGCTGATTTGGTAAGTCGGTCAACTATTACCCAAATGGCATTGTGGCCCTTCTGTGTAGTAGGAAGGCCTGCCATGAAATCCATTGTTATGTGTTCCCACTTCCACTCAAGAATTGGTAAGGGTTGAAGTAAACCACATGGTTTTTGATGTTCAGCCTTAACCCTTTGACACGTGAGACATTTACTTACCCATTCTGCTATTTCTCTTTTCATATTTGACCACCAAAAGTGTCAACTTAAGTCTTTGAACATTTTAGTACTACCAAGGTGTATTGCAAACTTAAAATTATGGGCTTCATTTAATATTTCATCTTTTAATGCTTGATTTAACGGAACCCAAATTCTATCTTCATATCTTAGTACTCCACCTTATCTATTCTGAATTTGATATTCTTGATGTGAGTTATATCAGATTGACATTTTTGACACTCCTCATCTTCTCCCTGCATCTCTTTGATTCTATCTAGTAGAGTTAAAACTCCCTCTAGAATGAATAACTTTTGGGTAGAGGTAGTTGGAACTCTCACCTTAATTTCAAGTTTTTCAAAATCTTTTATTAACACCTCATTGTGGGTTATTACGTTTAACTTCTCTTGGTTCTTTCTACTTAATGCATCTGCCACTACATTGGCTTTTCTAGGATGATATAAGATTTCACAGTCAAAATCCTTTATCAGTTCTAACTATCTTCTTTGCCTTAACTTTAACTCCTTTTGTGTAAAAATATATTTCAGACTTTTGTGATCTGTATATATTTCACACTTCTCCCCGTATAAATAATGCTTCCAAATTTTCAGGGCAAAAACTACAGCGGCTAACTCAAGGTCATGAGTAAGATACCTCTTCTCATAATCTTTGAGTTGTCGTGATGCATCTGCAATCACTTTCCCATGTTACATCAACACACAGCCTAAACCTTTGTTTGACGCATCACTAAATACTACAAGGCCGCTTGTATCATCTAGTAAGGATAACACTAGAGCCATGCTTAGTCACTTCTTCAACTCTTGGAAGCTTTCTTCACATTTATCTGTCCAGCCGTATTTCACCGTCTTTCGAGTTAAATTGGTTAGTGAGGTTACTATTTTTGAAAAATCTTTTATGAAACGTCGATAATAACTCGCTAAACCGAGAAAATTTCTTACTTATGTTGGAGTTGTTGGTTGTTCCCAATCCACAACTGTTTCGATCTTAGTTGGATCTACTGAAATTCCATTCTTGTCAATTACATGACCTAAAAACTGAAATCTACTTAACTAGAATTCACACTTAGAAAACTTTGCGTAAAGTTATTCCTTTCATAATATCTCCAATATGATTCTCAAGTGTTGTTGGGTAAAATCTATATACGCACAACACGCAAGTATACGTGGTCAACAAGTAATAAAGTGATGAGTAGAGTATCGTTCCCACAAAGATAAATTAGTAAGAAACTTAACCTTACAATTATCAATTTCCTATTAATCCTAATTTTATTAAACTATTCAATTCAATGATTAAAAATTATAGAAACTAAATTAAGAAACAAATAAACTACCACAAAACAATCACCGATATCAAAATTTGGATTTTCAAACAATTAATGGAGAATTAGACTTATGATTTCACCATAAACTTCACTCTAATTTCTACACCTTTATTCCAATTCAAATCCTTATCCCAGTTTATTAATCAAGAACACGAATGTAGTATTAGCCACCTCTCGATGCACTAATACCGTATTAACTTAAATCCACAATTTAGATAGAAACAAGTTAAACACCTTAATCAAATAACTCACTATATCTCTACGTGAATTATAATTAAAGAAGGTTTAAGATTAAGTTCACTATCCGATTACATATGATGTCAAGCATATCTCTACCTTAACATTCATTAAGAATCTGCCATTCACAAAATTCATGAACACATGTTATATTAACTAAGTCTAGATTCGAATATCCTCTCTCGATTCCATATAAATCCACGAAGAATTGTTGATCAGGCAATTCATAAATTCAAGCTCAAATTAATATAGATAAACTGGAAAATAGCTTATTGAACTGGAAATCAAAGTTTACAAAATCATTATTTCACTTAAGGATCCACCATAAGCCTAAAAAGTTAATTAGTTCATCATAAATGAAATAACAGCTGAAAAAATCAAAGATATCATTATTTCAATTACAAATAAAAGTATAAGAAGAAGAATAGTGAGAAACACCCTTCACGTAGCCTAAATTTGCAATTGTCCCAAAAATCTCTTCAAAATCTTCCTCCAATGCTTGCTATGAAAAACTGGAATTGATCTTCGTATTATTACCTTGTGTGTTGTTTTAATTCGTTGTTAATTGAGTAGTATACATCCAACACACGTTTTTCTAAGTAATTCCACACTCATTAGAGTTCACTTGCCATCCAAATGCTAGAATTCAAGTCCCAGCAGAGTCCAAAACCAAACAGGAGATTTCACCATTTGAGACCCCTCGCCCCGGTGGGGGTGTGTGCCTAATATGAGCCCGCCCCAACGGGCACCCTTTCTGTTAAAATCTGTTGAAGACCCTCCACCCCGGCGCGGGTATGTAGGCCAAACAAACCCATCCTGACGGGTATCTATTCTGTTGATTGACTTTGCTTGCTTCATGAATACTTCTAGAAATGCTCCAAATGACTCCAATTCTTGTTAAATGCCACAACAACCACCCTACACATAAAAGAACACAAAAACAAATAAAAACAAACATGAAAACAAGAAAATAGCAACAATTAAGCGTGAAATGGACAACGATTCATGGATATGAAATCCACTTATCAAAATCCCCCAAACTTAAACCGTGCTAGTCCTCGAGCACAAAACAAACTACATGCTATACAATGCAATGCAATGCAATGAAATGGAATGAATATAATCTATATGCTTTCGAATCCAACAGTATCGTAGAATCAAAATTATCTCATCGGCCTCAGAGAAAACAAGCAAACTCAACAATAATAATCACTAAAACCAATCCATAATTTCGTATTAATTCTCAAATCTTAAACCATCACCACTGGTATAATGTGCGTGTGTGTTCAACATCCATGATAACTGATACGGACTCAATTTCAACACATAATCAATTTCTTAGAAGGAATCATACAGTGCAAACTTAAAAATTTCAAAAATAAGCACATTCCAACTAAAACTAAGCAATACCAAAATCAAGGGTTCGTGCAGGGTACTTATACTTTATTTATATTCAATTTTTTTTCACATGGGGGCTTTTTGCTCTATTCCCGTTTTATTGCTTTTTTTTTCCTTTTTTTTCATAGATAGATACACACATGACTGTGCAATGTCTCATCCCATTAGGCTAACAGTGCTACCCCTTAGCGACCTTTCGACCAACGACTCCCAGACCATAAAAGACCTTAGGGCCCTAGGTGTAAAGACAATCCCCTTGAGCGTACTTGCTCAAGTAACAAAGGCCCCGAAACAAGACTAGTCACGATATATAATCCTTTTTTTATATAGATAAAGCTTATATACCCCACATATAATCCCCCAAACATAGGATCTTGCCTAATTTTCGCCTTTACTGCCTATCCTTGTTATTTTCTCATTTACTCTAGCATTATCCTTTAGAAACTATTTATGTATCAATTTGAACTGACCAGTCAACAAAGATGTTATTAGCGTGCTAACCTTTTTATACCAATTTTAAACAAGCACAGGATTCGATTCATAACAGAAATTATATCACAGTTCTAATAGTCAATGCTGTATTGGTTAACTTATTCTCAACTCATCATTGGCCCACACATAACATGATCTACAACACTGCTGGACATATGTAAACGCAATATTTAACTAAATTTTTTTCTTTTCACTTTTCTTTTTTTTTTTTATTCTTTTTTTTTCATAACATAACAAAATGTGTTAATAACAGAGTTAAAAACAATGCACTAACAAAAATAACAATGCAATAATAAAAATAACCTAAGCTACTATATATGCACCTAAGCTATCGTGCAACTATGTGACTTATATGTATGCAACATCATAATTCCTAACTAATATGCAAAACTAGAATGCAATGACAACTATAAGCCTAACCAATAACATATGCATGCAAACAAGAATTTAAATCCACCAAACTTAAGTAATACAATGCCCTCATTGGATGAATAATCGCAATTTAGTGTATGAAGACTTCCCTGCAATCGCCTAAGTTTGGGGAGGAGGTGGTTGATCTTCTTCTTCTGAATCACTTGGTGGAAACCTCGACATTGGCATGGGTGGCTGATATTGGAAGTGTCCAGCTGGAGTGAAGATTTGAAGTGTCGTGTTGAGTGAAGCAAACGACGTGTTCATAGCATCAAATATGTGGTCTTGCCTGAATGTGAGTCGCCGCATCTCCCGACGTGCTGCCTTGTTGTGCGCATCCATTTGACGTTGAAAGTTAAGGAATTGAGGACTGGATATTGCCTCAGTCTGTGGTAACTGCTCCGTTCCTTGATCTCTCACAGCCTGATCCTTATCCTCTATCGTGTCTGCAGCATCAACTTCGTCTTTCAAAGTTGATGGAAAAATAAAACCCAGTCCTCGAGGATGGGAATCTCCCCCGGTCCATACTGAATACCGCACTATCATTCTGGTGTCTAGCAACGCAAGCGGCATCTGTGTGGGCTTATCGTCAGACCATCTCACACCTTCTTAGCGACACAACCCACATATGAGTGATGGGTGTGGCAAGCCGCCCGAAAAGTTTCCACGTAAGCACCAGTGAATGGAGAAACAAATAATGGCCTCGACGTCAATGATGAAGTCTTGCACAATCGCGTATAGCAGTAACGCCTTCTCTTTGGTCACGTCTGAGGTGTGTTGAGATGGATACAGTTTAGCACATAGGAATGCATACCAAATTTTGCCATACCGACTGAGATCTTTGTTATGGAAGACTGTGCCTCCCTTCCGACCTTTGATCCATGTTGTTCCTGGTTTAGTCATTTCCTTAAGTATTGCTTCATAGTTCAGATCAAAATCACTAGGTGGGCATATTGGCATTATCGAGGCACGCGTAGTTGATAATAAGTATTTATGGAATCAACACTGAACGAAACTAAGCGACCCCGCACATAAGCGTTGAAGGGGGCCTTGTCCTCGGCGTTTGCATAGAACTCCTTGACTATGTTAACCACAGCGGGTTTCGATTCTTCGATGAATTTGGTCCAACCCTTCTAATAGATTTGCTGCATCATCTCCCCATCAACATGATCCAGTGCCAACCCCCACTCCGGAGTAAGGGCTTTTGTCATCATATAATCATACCGGTCGACGGCGACGACACTCACAAATTTCCGGGGATCAAAGGTCCGTGTCGGTTGTGCGGGCCTTGAACTCTCTCCCCTTTGGCGTTTCGATGTGGGTTGCGAAGCCATTTGCTCTTGAATGCTTGTATCATAGTATCTGTCCCCCCCCCCCCCCCAAACTTGGTTCACACACTTTGTCAAACACTTGGTGTGCACAGATGATTTTCCCCCAAACTTGTCAATTTTGTGTGGCAAATTGGGTGAAAGAGGTTGAAGAATGTGTAGTATTGTGCTTAACTCTCAAATGCTCTCTATTAGCCTCTATGGATGCCCTAATTCGCAGACTTGTGGGTTTTAATTGAAGAGTTGTGATGAATTTGGGATGAGATGGAGTCAATATATAGAGGTGGTGTGATGGGGTGGTGTAGTGGATTGAAGAGGTGGGGAGAATTAGTGGAGTATTGGAAATCGTGGGGTAGAAGTGTGTGTAATGGGTAGTTGGAGTTATTGATGAAGTAGTCGAGAAGTGGTGGAATTGGGAAGGAACCATGTAACTGCCGAATAAGTTTGTCAATTTCCAGTTCCCCTACCTCGACGGGGGGTATTAGGCTTGGGAATTACCCTTGGTATAGTATAGACTACGCTAAATCGATTGGGGACCCCCCCCCTACGGGGTGCAAGATAAAAGCAGTCCGCCTTTGCTGGCATAGACTAATTAAACTTCTTGGGAGACCCCTTCATCAAATGGGGTACAAAAGCAACAGTTCATTCGATTTGGGGTGGCTTATGCTAAATGACTATTTTGGCTCATATTTTCTTCATGCAATGCCACTTAACGTCTATTTCCCCATCTTGTAAGCCATGAAATGTACAAGTTATTAGATTGTTGATCACTTGGAGTATGATTGAGAAATTAATAAGATTTTTATTATGTACTACCTACCGAATAACTTAATAAGAACTATATTCTAAAAATTATGAATGAAAATACTAAAAATAAATGTATGATTGGGTTGCCTCCCAATTAGCGCTTGATTTTAAGTCGTTCAGCCTGACTAGTTCCTGTTCATGGTACGTCGGATAATGTGATGGCGATGACATCGGTGTTGGACTCGCCACCCCAATAGTGCTTTAATGGTTGAACGTTGACTTTGAAAGTTTCTAAAGGATTTCGACTGTAAAGTTCAACGGCACCATGAGAGAACACCCGTTTTATAGTGAATGGTCCCGACCCTCTCGATTTAAGCTTTCCTGGGAACAATCTCAGCCGTGAGTTGAACAAAAGGACTGATTGCCCCGGTTCGAATGTTCTGTGCATAATTTTCTGGTCGTGCCATCTCTTAACCTTTTTCTTGTATAACTTGGAGTTCTCGTAGTCTTGAAGGTGAAATTCGTCGAGCTCATTTATTTGAAGTAATCTCTTTTCTCCTACAGCTGCTTGATCGAAATTAAGTTTCTGAATTGCCCAATAAGCCTTATGTTGTAGCTCGACTGGTAAATGACAAGCTTTTTCGTACAGTAGTTGATATGGTGACATTCCGATCGGAGTCTTATACGCAGTCCGGTATGCCCATAATGCATCATCCAACCGGAGCGACCAATCCTTACAATTCGGATTCACCACTTTCTCCAATATTTTCTTGACTTCCCTGTTCGACACCTCAGCCTGCCCACTGGTTTGGGGGTGATAAGTCGTCGCTACCTTGTAGTTGACCCCACACCTTGCCAATAGAGTTGTGAATGATTTGTTGCAAAAGTGACTACCTTCGTCACTTATAATTGCTCTAGGCTTGCCAAACCTCGTAAAAATGTTCTTCTGTAGGAATTTAAGAACCACCTTAGCATCGTTAGATGGTAGTGCTGCAGCTTCTACCCACTTTGATACGTAATCCATTGTGAGTAGAATATACTGATTGCTAAGTGACGACGGGAATGGCCCCATGAAGTCGATGCCCCATACATCAAAAATTTTAACTTCGAGAATTGTTTGTAGAGGCATCTCACTCCTTTTCGAAATGTTGCCCACCCTTTGACATCTATCACATGTTTTGACAAAATGGTGGGTGTCCTTGAATAGTGTAGGCCAATAAAACCCAGATTGCAGCACCTTTCCTGCTGTCCTCTCAATACCATAATGTCCGCCATACATAGAGGAGTGGCACTCATGTAGAATGTTCTTCACTTCACTGTAGGGAATGCACCTTCTAATTATTTTGTCGGTGCACTGCTTGAACAAATAAGGTTCGTCCCACATGTACCATTTTACGTCATGAAGAAACTTCTTTTTCTGTTGTCTTGTGAGATTAGGTGGAAGAACATTGCTCACTAGATAATTCGCATAATCCACATACCAAGGAAATTCTACATTTATCCCAAACAATTGCTCATCCGGGAATGATTCGTTAATTTCATACTTGTCCTCTTTCAATTTCTTTTGGTTTTCCAGCCTAGACAAGTGATCGGCTACTTGATTCTCCATCCCCTTTCTATCCTTTATTTCTAGATCAAACACTTAGAGAATGAGAATCCATCAGATAAGGCGTGGTTTTGCATCTTTTTTCGCAATTAGGTACTGAATAGCCGAATGATCCATGTAGACTATCACCTTAGTCCCGATCAAGTATGCCCGAAACTTGTCAAATGCATACACCACCGCAAGCAATTCCTTTTCCATAGTTGAATAATTCATTTGAGTCTCTATGAGCATTTTGCTTGCATAATATATGGCATGAAACACCTTCTCTCGGCTTTGACTCAAAACAGCCCCAAACGCATAGTCGCTTACATCACACCTCAGCTCGAAAGGCATATTCCAATCCGGTGCGACGATTACGGGGGCTATAGTCAACTTCTTCTTCAACAACTCAAAAGATGACTTACACTCCTCATCAAAACTGAAAACGGAATCCTTCTCTAAAAGACTGCATAAGGGTTTTGCAATTTTAGAGAAGTCTCTTATGAATCTCCTGTAGAATCCAGTATGTCCCAGAAAACTTCTAATTCCCTTAACTGAGCTCAGTGGAGGCAGTTTCTCGATTGTTTCCAGCTTAGCCTTATCAACCTCCAATCCTTGAGCCGATACCTTGTAGCCCAAAATTATGCCCTCCTCAACCATGAAGTGGCATTTTTCCCAGTTAAGTACGAGGTTTGTATCCTTGCATCTGTAACGACCCCAAAATAGGTCCATTCCATCCAACCCATTCTGAGTCGCCAAATATATGGTACGAAAAACAACTACAACTTTATTACAACAATTGTCGGCAAAATACAACAACACATATCTTTGTGAGTTTGGATACAATTATATACCAATCAGTAGCACGTCACAATGACACCTTACATAAAGGTATAGTCAAAAACTGTTTTAGAAATTAGAATCTTTGGGAAGTGCTCAAGGAAACCCTTCATACATGGGAGGCCATGCTTTTAGGTTATGGTAGATATCATATGGCCACGTAATTATCCTTGGTTGACCCTAATAGACCCCAAAGAAAAATAAGAAGATTACTATCGTATTCTTCCCAATGGTGAGTCTTCTCTTGACATATCATTATCTCCACTGCTCTCTAATTGGGTATTATACTCCAAACAAACACCAAGATTATATAAGTAGTGCTTGTAAATATACTCAACAAGTGGATGAGCACAACTATGTCTTTATGATAACACGAAGTTTGTATGTCATTAGACATCCTGTATGATAGTGACAAAACACCCTTCCAAAGTTGGGTTCGCCTCACCCTATTTAATTCACCAAAATAACTATTAAATGATGTATAAAATACAACACACTAAAGCCCTCAATAAAATTATTTTCATACTCTTTAGGGAGAACCTCAACAACTATAGACCATATTTCTATTCCTTGTTATCCCCCGCCAACCCAGCCTACACTTTTATTACAAAGGAATTGTGAAACAAAAAGGGTGAGCACAACTAGCTCGATAAAGAATATTATGACTAAAGATAAATAAATTATCAATAGTCTTCATCAAGAATGAATCGTAGATTTAGAACATATGGTAGATGATAAAACTTTTCAACCATAGTTGCGGTGAACGAAAGCAATCCATTAAAAGAGTCAAATAGACTATAAAGTCTATTGTCTTCTCCACGTTAAAAGTCCACCAACAATATTTTATCCTCGTAACATCAATCAACAGTTCCTTTCCACAATCATATGAATAACTCATAATCATAATTATGATTCTAAATTCCTCTTCTTATCCGGACGAAGATAATTTTCATCATTGTCTTTTACCGAAACATCAAATATCATGGTTATACCAAATCACAGTTCCTCGCTCATAATCATACTAATAAATTCATCTTTGCACCACACGGGCCAAAGATATTCATCAACATTCATCTTTACACTACAAAGCTAAAGATATTCAACAACAGGTCATCTTTGCATTACTAGCCAAAGATATTCATCAATAATTCATCTTTGCACTACAGGCTAAAGATATTCAACAACAGGTCATCTTTGCATTACGAGCAAAAGATATTCATCAATAATTCATCTTTGCACTACAGGCTAAAGATATTCAACAACAGGTCATCTTTGCATTACGAGCCAAAGATATTCATCAATAATTCATCTTTGCACTACAAAGCAAAGATATTCAACAACAGTCATCTTCAGACACGAGCAAAAGATATTCATCAATAATTCATCTTTGCACTACAAAGCTAAAGATATTTAACAACAGTCATCTTTCATTTATGAGCCAATAATTCATCTTTGCACTACAGGCTAAAGATATTCAACAACAGGTCATCTTTGCATTACGAGCCAAAGATATTCATATATCAAAGAAATACATAATCATTTCAGAAGTTATATAACAATAATTATAACCATGTTGATCAATTCACCTTTGCACTTAAGCTAAAAATATTCAATTGTAAATTCAATGGTCATGATCATACCACCAACAATTCAACTTTTTGCACCATCGGCCAAAGAGAACATATGGTCACGATCATACCAATAATCTACCCATCTTTACACTCAAGTCAAAGAGAAATATCATCATTAGGGTTATAAGAATGTTATATAAAATAATATAATCAAAACATGGTTTTAATTTCAAGAGTAAGATTCATAAATCAACGATAATTTGTCGGAGAAGAAACCAATTTGTTGTGAATAGTACCTCAGATTCGCACATAGTCCCGCATAACGTGCATAGTAACCTCGATACTAAAAGATAAAGTTTCATAATAAAATTCATATCCATATTTATAACACCTTAATCCAAATGTTATAAATCACTTAGAAATCTCATAATCTAATATTATTAAGATTATAATAATATTTTAATCATTTTCAAACTTATAAACAATTTAATTAAATTGTTTACACTTTACTAATTAATGCATTTAATCATCATAAAATGCCAAACTCATAAAATTTCATCACCAATAACTAAAACCCTCATCAAAAATCAGATATACCTCATATATGATTCTCAAACCATAAAATCATATTTTCTAATTTTCTTACTTCACATAACATATTTAATTCATTTGCTCATAACTAGAACATTTTCATGAAAATACCAAATCGCTTCTAAAAATATTTCTTTTTACGGGATTTAGCATAAAATAGTCCCATATTGAACATATATTTTTCTAAATTTTAAAAATTCATTTACTATTTTTCATATGGCCAAAACCAATTAATATTTAAACATTTATCATAAATTGTACTTTTATCCAAAAATTCGAAATTCACAAAGTATAATCGATATTATATAGATGTACTCTCAATAAAAATTCATCAATTTTGGAGTTAACCACAAGGAGTTATAAATAGTTACTTTTAAAATAGTCTTTTCTCATAAAATCCATAACTCCTAATCTATACATCCAAAAATACCTCAAAATAATCATAGTGGTGTAAAATTCAAGAATGATCAAAACATGGATACAATCAAAGCTAGTATCCAGAATAGATATTTTAGACGAAAAGAAAAATTTTCATTTTTAAATTGAATAGTCTTAAGATGATAAAGTGAATAGTGCCGTATACGTGAATAGTAACTCCGACACCAAAAGATAGAAATTCCACAAAAAAACATCTTCACGCTTCATGAATAGTACTCGTGAATAGTAACTCGTGAATAGTAACTCATAAATAGTAACTCGTGAATAGTAACCCATGAATAGTAACCCCGACATGAAAAAGTTCCAAATTTGATAAAAACTTCAGATCAACATTTCAGCATAATGATATTGAAGAAATAATATCATTACGAAAAAAAAATAATATCCCTTACTATCCCTTACCATCCCTTACCTCAAAAGAGCAGCACTTCTGACTGGATATCGGATATGACGCTGAAGGAAACTTGCACTGATGAACAGAAACTCACAAAGTATCTAAATACTTACAAAATACACTCAATAATCTAGAGAGAGAAAGAGAGAAAACTTGTTTCTGGTGTGATTTTCAATTCTAACTTAGCCCTCTATTTATAGGAAAATGTTTATACGCAAGAAGAAGACTTGACTGCCACTACGATGGCTTTACCTGCTACTATTCCACCCACCAAAAATCAGCCATCTTCCCCAACAACCAAGAGTGGGGCCCACTCAATTCTAGAATTTTCCACCAAAACCTAATTTCCGAATCAGTTATCTCTTAAAATTCATAACAAATCATACACTCATTTTTAACGGTTCAAAATTTGTGGACATATAATCAACTTATATATGTATAACATATTCAAAAATTACAACGATCCAACTATTCGGATTAAACATTATAACTCATACAATAAAGTCGTAAGAACAATCGATTTGATCTTTTAATACCTCCAATTCGACAAAATAATCGATAAAATACCTCAATATTAATTCCTTCATTTATAACCACATAAATAAATCCATCATTTATATCCACATCAAATAAATATTTTCTTATCATATAAATCAATAATTAATTATTCACAAATAATATTCTGTAATCACAATAATGACAACCAGCAGGTTCCCAGGAAAGAGGGGCTTTCAATAAGAATTTCTCCATCTTGGCGGCGCAATTAGGTGACCAAACCTCTCCTCGATGTAACTTTCTAGACATTGCCAATAATCTTTATCTAATAATATTATTCAAATAATATGAATTATTGATCCGATAATGGGGAAATATTGCAAAGTGACAATTATTGAAACAACAATAATATAAAATATCAACGCAACAATTATTGAATCAATAAAATAAAATATCGAAGCAAGAATTATTGTAATAATTATTGAGTAAAGTGCATTCTCACGTAAGAATCAATAATTGAAAAAATATCGTGGTAATACCGTGGTGCTACTCTTCTCGCAACAACGCAGACATTACTTTACTTTACCAACCGGGTATTCCAACAATTGTTAGCAGTAACGATTACGCCGTTATTTATAAAACTTAATTTTGTCGTTTTTCTTCATCCGCATGCTTATTACATTATGGGGCCCACAAATAGTGCTACTGGCGTATCACGAATATTCCCCTGACGTAAAGAATATTCCACGACCAAACGAATATTCCCGACAATAATGAATACTTTATACCCCTTGCGTATTTTTGAAAAAATTTCATATATCACCCTTAACTTTAACTTTTATCAATTTAACCATTTACCTAATGAATAGAAAAATTGAATACTTTTATTTCATAAAATTTAGGGTCTTACAATCTCCCTCCTTATGAAATTTCGTCCCAGAAATTTACGTGCACGGTATTTCAAAGAGTTGAGAATACCTTGTTTTCATTTTCATTCTATCTCCCTATCATCATGATTTCTCCATTGCTTCATCTCTCGTATTTCGGATATCATTCTAGAATACAACTTCAAAACAAGGGTTAATTTAACAAATTAACATATCACATAATATCCCGATATTATGGTGACCAACAAATAAGCTTAGGTAGGACACACTAGCTAAGGATTTACTCATCTCTCCCTCCTAGTTCTAATCCCGATCTCCGCCAGAGATCATATCCCTAAGCTCTGATACCAAATGTAACGACCCCAAAATAGGTCCATTCCATCCAACCCATTCTAAGTCGCCAAATATATGGTACGAAAAACAACTACAACTTTATTACAACAATTGTCGTGCAAAATACAACAACACATATGCTGTGAGTTTGGATACAATTATATACCAACTCAGAAGACGTCACAATGACACCTTACATAAAGGTATAGTTAAAAACTATTTTAGAAATTAGAATCTTTGGGAAGTGCTCAAGAAAACCTTCGTACATGGGAGGCCATGCTTTTAGGTTATGGTAGATATCATATGGCCACAGAATTATCCTTGGTTGACCTAATAGACCCTAAAGAAAAATAAGAAGATTACTATCGTATTCTTCCCAATGGTGAGTCTTCTCTTCGACATATCATTATCTCCACTTGTCTCTAATTGGGTATTATACTCCAAACAAACACCAAGATTATATAAGTAGTGCTTGTAAATATACTCAAAGAAGTGGATGAGCACAACTATGTCTTATGATAACACGAAGTTTGTATGTCATTAGACATCCTGTATGATAGTGACAAAACACCCTTCCAAAGTTGGGTTCGCCTCACCCAATTTAATTCACCAAAAATAACTATTAAATGATGTATAAAATACAACACACTAAAGCCCTCAATAAAATTATTTTCATACTCTTTAGGGAGAACCTCAACAACTATAGACCACCGTTCTATTCCCTTGTTATCCCCGGGCCAACCCATTTACACTTTTATTACCAAAGGAATTGTGAAACAAAAGGGTGAGCACAACTAGCTCAGTAAAGAATATTATGACTAAAGATAAATAAATTATCAATAGTCTTCATCAGTAATGAATTAGAGATTTAGAACATATGGTAGATGATAAAACTTTTCAACCATAGTTGCGGTGAACGAAAGCAATCCATTAAAAGAGTCAAATAGACTATAAAGTCTATTGTCTTTCCACGTTAAAAGTCCACCAACAATATTTTATCCTCGTAACATCAATCAACAGCCTTTCCACAATCATATGAATAACTCATAATCATAATTATGATTCTAAATTCCTCTTCTTATCCAGAATAAGATAATTTTCATCATTGTCTTTACCGAAACATCAAATATCATGGTTATACCAAATCACAGTTCCTGCTCATAATCATATTAATAAATTCATCTTTGCACCACGGGCCAAAGATATTCATCAACAGATTCATCTTTACACTACTGTGCTAAAGATATTCAACAAATGTGTCATCTTTGCATTACTAGCCAAAGATATTCATCAATAATTCATCTTTGCACTACAAAGCAAAGATATTCAACAACAGTCATCTTTGCATTACGAGCAAAAGATATTCATCAATAATTCATCTTTGCACTACAAAGCAAAGATATTCAACAACAGTCATCTTTGCATTACGAGCCAAAGATATTCATCAATAATTCATCTTTGCACCACAAAGCTAAAGATATTCAACAAAAAGTCATCTTTGCATTACGAGCAAAAGATATTCATCAATAATTCATCTTTGCACTACAAAGCAAAGATATTTAACAACAAAGTCATCTTTGCATTACGAATAATAATTCATCTTGCACCACAAAGCTAAAAATATTCAACAACAGTCATCTTTGCATTACGAGCCAAAGATATTCATATATCAAAGAAATACATAATCATTTCGTAAGTTATATAACAATAATTATAACCATGTTGATCAATTCACCTTTGCACTTAAGCTAAAAATATTCAATTGTAAATTCAATGGTCATGATCATACCAACCAACAATTCAACTTTTGCACTCCATGGCCAAAGAGAACATATGGTCACGATCATACCAATAATCTACCCATCTTTACACTCAAGTCAAAGAGAAATATCATCATTAGGGTTATAAGAATGTTATATAAAATAATATAATCAAAACATGGTTTTAATTTCAAGAGTAAGATTCATAAATCAACGATAATTGGTGGTCGAGAAGAAACCAATTTGTTGTGAATAGTACTCGTATTCGTGACATAGTCCCGTATATACGCGCATAAGTAACCTCTATACACGAAAAGATAAAGTTTCATAATAAAATTCATATCCATATTTATAACACCTTAATCCAAATGTTATAAATCACTTAGAAATCTCATAATCTAATATTATTAAGATTATAATAATATTTTAATTATTTTCAAACTTATAAACAATTTAATTAAATTGTTTACACTTTACTAATTAATGCATTTAATCATCATAAAATGCCAAACTCATAAAATTTCATCACCAATAACTAAAACCCTCATCAAAAATCAGATATACCTCATATATGATTCTCAAACCATAAAATCATATTTTCTAATTTTCTTACTTCACATAACATATTTAATTCATTTGCTCATAACTAGAACATTTTCATGAAAAATACCAAATCAGTTCTAAAAATATTTCTTTTCCGGGATTTAGCATATAAAATAGTCCCATATTGAACATATATTTTCTCGAAATTTTAAAAATTCATTTACTATTTTTCATATGGCCAAAACCACCGAATATTTAAACATTTATCATAAATTGTACTTTTATCCAAAAATTCAAATTCACAAAGTATAATCGATATTATATAGATGTACTCTCAATAAAAATTTCATCAATTTTGGAGTTAACCACAAGGAGTTATAAATAGTTACTTTTAAAATAGTCTTTTCTCATAAAATCCATAACTCCTAATCTATACATCCAAAAATACCTCAAAATAATCATAGTGGTGTAAAATTCAAGAATGATCAAAACATGGATACAATCAAAGCTAGTATCCAGAATAGATATTTTAGACGAAAAGAAAAATTTTCATTTTTTGAATAGTCAAGTGTCAGATTCGTGAATAGTGCCGATACGTGAATAGTAATCAAGACACCAAAAGATAGAAATTCCACAAAAAACATCTTCACGCTTCATTAATAGTACTCGTGAATAGTAACTCGTGAATAGTAACTCATAAATAGTAACTCGTGAATAGTAACCCATGAATAGTAACCCCATACATGAAAAAGTTCCAAATTTGATAAAAACTTCAGATCAACATTTCAAAGATAATGATATTGAAGAAATAATATCATTACGAAAAAAAATAATATCCCTTACTATCCCTTACCATCCCTTACCTCAAAAGAAAGCAAAGACTTCCGATTGGATATCTGATATGAATCAAGGAAACTTGCAATCGATGAACGTAAACTCACAAAGTATCTAAATACTTACAAAATACACTCAATAATCTAGAGAGAGAAAGAGAGAAAACTTGTTTCTGGTGTGATTTTCAATTCTAACTTAGCCCTCTATTTATAGGAAAATGTTAGCACGCCGAAGAAGACTTGACCTGCTACCTGATGGCTTTACCTGCTACTATTCCACCCACCAAAAATCAGCCATCTTCCCCAACAACCAAGAGTGGGGCCCACTCAATTCTAGAATTTTCCACCAAAACCTAATTTCAAGAATCGATTTACCTCTTAAAATTCATAACAAATCATACGCTCATTTTTAACGGTTCAAAATTTGTGGACATATAATCAACTTATATATGTATAACATATCCAAAACTTACAACGATCCAATGGTCGGATTAAACATTATAACTCATACAATAAAGCTGTAAGAATTCGATTTGATCTTTTAATACCTCCAATTCGACAAAATACCGATAAAATACCTCAATATTAATTCCTTCATTTATAACCACATAAATAAATCCATCATTTATATCCACATCAAATAAATATTTTCTTATCATATAAATCAATAATTAATTATTCACAAATAATATTACGTAATCACAATAATGACAACCGTGCGGCCTCGGAAAGAGGGGCTTTCAATAAGAATTTCTCTCTCATCGCCGCAATTAGGTGACCAAACCTCTCCTCGATGTAACTTTCTAGACATTGCCAATAATGCTATCTAATAATATTATTCAAATAATATGAATTATTGATCCGATAATGGGAAATATATGCAAAGTGACAATTATTGAAACAACAATAATATAAAATATCAACGCAACAATTATTGAATCAATAAAATAAAATATTGAACAAGAATTATCGTAATAATTATTGAAAGTGCATTCTCACGTAAGAATCAATAATTGAAAAAATATCAGTAATACCGCAAAGCTTCATCGCTGCAACAACGCGTATTACATTTTACTTTACCAACCGGGTATTCCAACAAAGTGTTAACTGTGAACGATTACGCCGTTATTTATAAAAACTTAATTTTGTCGTTTTTCATCATCAAGCAGTTATTACATTATGGGGGCCCACAATAGTCACAACGCTATGTCGCATTTAATATTCCCGGTGAAAAGAATATTCCACCACCAAACGAATATTCCCACAATAATGAATACTTTATACCTTACTTGCGTATTTTGAAAAAAATTTCATATATCACCCTTAACTTTAACTTTTATCAATTTAACCATTTATTGAATAGAAAAATTGAATACTTTTATTTCATAAAATTCGGGGTCTTACAGCATCGCTGTAACACCATTACCAAATTCCCTAGGCAAGTATCGAAGTTGTCCCCATAGACAGAAAAGTCGTCCATGAAGACTTCAACATTTTTCTCCACCATGTTTGTGAAAATAACCATCATACACTGTTGAAAGGTCGCAGGTGCATTACATAACCCAAATGACATTCTCCTGAATGCGAATGTGCCGTAAGGGCACATAAATGTAATCTTCTCTTGATCCTCGGGAGCGATGATGATCTGGTTATAGCCCAAGTATCCATCCAATAAACAGTAGTACTCGTGTCCCGCCAATCTGTCTAACATTTGATCAATAAAGGGCAGCGAAAAATGATCTTTTCAGGTTTCCTTATTCATCTTCCTATAATCCATGCAAACCCTCCAACTTGTCACTGTTCTTATCGGTATTAACTCGTTATCCTCATTTTGTACCACAGTCATTCCTCCTTTTTTCGGCACACATTGGACCGAACTAACCCGCTTACTGTCGAAAATTGGGTAGATGATACCGACATCCAACAATTTCAGAATTTCTTTCTTCACAACTTCCTTCATAATGGGGTTAAGTCGACATTGTTGCTCCATCGTCGGTTTTACATCATCTTCCATCAGAATCTTGTGCATGCAAAATGAAGGGTTGATTCCTTTTATATCAACTATCGTCCAACCTATCGCTGATTTATGTTCCCTAAGCACCCTCAGCAACTTTTCTTCCTGCAAATCGTTAAGTGCAGTAGAAATAATAACAGGTAAAGAATTTGAATTGCCTAAGTACGCATACCTGAGGTGTTTAGGGAGTGGCTTAAGTTCCAAAGTTGGTGGCTCCTCCAATGACGATTTCAATTTTTCTATGGCTGTCTCCTCCATGTGCAAAGGTTCAAA
Organism: Panax quinquefolius; assembly: GCA_020205615.1. NCBI lineage: Eukaryota > Viridiplantae > Streptophyta > Magnoliopsida > Apiales > Araliaceae > Panax > Panax quinquefolius. The sequence goes on along the minus strand of CM035157.1, from coordinate 46,191,490 downwards.
TGGTGCTCTGAATTGGCTAACTCGTGGCAATGAATCTAACATCTATAAGTAGTCCAAAAATTTCGGGTCATCGAACTCTTCATCCCCCAATAATGTTGTTTCTAATGGATCGTTGACCAAACTCTTGCCCATATCTTCACTGATAATCTGCTCAATGATATCCATCCTGACACATTCTTCCTCATCTGTAGGGAATTGCATGGCCTTGAACACATTAAATTTGATTTCTTGATCTTGGACCCTCATAGTATGTTCTCCTTTTTGTACGACTATGAGTGTCCTACCCGTGGCCAAGAAAGGTCTCCCTAAGATAATCGGGATGTTCTTGTCCTCCTCAAAATCTAGGATAATAAAGTCCACAGGGAATATAAACTTATCCACCTTAACCAATATGTCCTCTACTATGCCTCTCGGATATGTGATTGACCTATCTGCTAACTACAATGAAATATTCGTAGGCTTTGGCGTGGGCAAACCCAATTCTGTGTATACTGATAATGGCATAAGATTCACACTCGCCCCCAAATCACATAAACACTTACTAAATGACATGTTCCCGATTGTGCATGGAATAGTGAAACTCCCCGGGTCCTTCAACTTTGGTGGCAACTTCTGCTGTAACACCGCACTACACTCCTCTGTTAGTGCCACTATTTCAAAGTCTTCCCATTTCTTTTTCCTCGATGAATCCTTTCATGAACTTCGTGATAACTCAAGATTCCGCTTCTACGGCTTCTGCAAATGGGATGTTAATATGAAGTTTCTTAAAAACTTCCAAAAACTTCGCGAATTGCTTATCTAATTTCTGTTTTTGGACCCTCTGCTGAAATGGTGGTGGAGGATATACAACAGGCTTGCCGTCTAACTTTGTTTTCTCACTTTGCTTATCCTCACCCTTGTTTCCTTCAACCACTTTACTGTCGTCAACTTTTTCATTCGATATCGCTGAATTTTCTGCATCTTTACCAACGAGATGTTTTCCACTCCTTAATGTAATTACCTGACACTGTTCGTGGTTTCCCTTCGGATTTCTCTCTGTATCACTCGTTAGGGTCCCTTGTGGCCTATTATTTAATGCTAAGGCAATTTGCCCCATCTTATTTTCCAAATTCATGATAGCCATTGCTTAGTTTTTCATCGTTGCCTCATTGCTAGTTATGTACTTCGACAACAACTCCTCTAAATATGATTTTCTTTCCTGATGTTGAGCCGGTTGTTGGTGATTCTGAAAACCTGGGGGATATGACGGTCGTGGAGCTTGATGTTGTTGATTATTGCTCCATGAGAAATTTGGGTGATTCCTATTCCCCTGGTTATAAGTGTTTTGGTACATATTCTGTGGACCCCTGCTATAGCTACCTAAGAACCGCGCAGATTATTTGGATTGATTGCGAATCGATCGTAGGATGGTCACCCACGCACAATTCACATACTACTGCAACCTGCTGTACCTGAGCCCCTATCATGGCATCCAACTTCTTGGACAGCGCAGAAATTTGTGCTTGTATTGTTGTCACCCCATCGACTTCTAACACCCCAGCCGCCTTTGCCTATGTCATTCTTGTTGTGGGCCACTGTGACGCCCCCAAAACAGGTATACATCACCCATCTTGAGTCGCCAGAAAAATACACTATAAAAATCATTTACAACTTCATTTATACAACTGTCGTGAAAAATACGACCACAGTTAAACTGTGAGTTTTAATACAAATGTATGTAACTCTCATAGTGCCTCGACCACAACCTTACAATAGTACTTTACATAAAAGTACAATCAAAAACTGTTTTGGAAATTAAAATCTTTGGAAAGTGCTCAAGGAAACCTTCGTACATAGGAGACCATGAATCTAAGTTATGATAGATATCATATGTCCAGAGAATTATCCTTGGTTGACCCAATAAACCCCAAAGAAAAATGAGAAGATTACTATCATGTTCCTTCCAATGGTGAGTCTTCTCTTGACATATAACTATCTCCACTATCTCTAAGTGAAAATTATATTTCAAATAAACCCCAAGATCATATAGGTAGTGCTCGTAGATATACTCAGCAAGTGGATGTGCACAACCCCCGTCTTTATGATAACACGAGGTGTATGTCATTAGACATCTTATATGATAGTGACAAAACACCCTTCCAAAGTTGGGTTCGCCTCACCCTATTCGGTTCACCAAAATTAAATATCAAATGACGTATACAATACGACACACTTATCTAAAATTCTCAATAAAATTATTTTCATACTATTTAGGGAGAACCTCAACAGCTATAGACCACTGTTCTATTCCCCTGTTATCCCCGCTCGACCCAGCTACACTCTTATTACCAGAAAGGGTGAGCACAACTAGCCCAGTAAAGAATATCATAACTAAATATAATTAAATTGTCAATAGCTTTTGTCAATAATAAATCAGAGATTTAGAACATATGGTAGATGATAAACCTTTTCAACCATAGTTGCAGTGAGAACGAAAGCAATCCATTAAAGAGTCAAATAGACCATCGTGTCTATTATCTTCTCCATGTTAAAAGTCCACCAATAATGTTTTATCCCGTAACATCAATCATCAATTTCTCGCCCACAATCATATGAATAACTCATAATCATAATTGTGATTCTGAATTCCTTTTCGCACCTTGGACGAAGATAATTTTCATCACCTATCTTCACCTGAAATATCAAAAATCATGGTTATACCAAATCACAATCCCTGCTCATAATCATACTAATAAATTCATCTTTGCACTACGGCCAAAGATATTCATTAATAATTCATCTTTGCACTACAGGCCAAAGACATAAAACTTTATTTTAGAAGAGTCAAGTAGAGCATGATATCTACTATCTTCTACAAATTTAAAAGTTTATTACCAATATTTTATCGCTGAGCTTCAGCTTAATAAATAATTCATATCATCAAATCACCCCTGCACTACGGCCAAGGATATTCGTTAATATCACATCCATGAATTATCCATGCACTACGACCAAGGATATTCATTATTATCACATCCCTGAATTAATATTTCATTGCTGAGACTCAACTCAACAATTAATCCACATCATCAATTCATCCCTGAACTATAGGCCAAGGATAATCTTTTAGTATCATGACCATGAATTATCCATGCACTACGGGCCAAAGATAATCGTGTTTTCATCAACGGTACTGATCATGCCATAAAATAATTCATCTTTGCTCCCTTGGCCGTAGAGAATCCATAGCCATAATCATACCAAAAACTGTCCATCAATGCACTACGGCCAATGAGGACTTTTTCCACATCATTTATAACATTACAGTCATGATTATACCGAATAATCCCTGGTCATAATCATACCAAGTCCATCTATGCACTACAGGCCACATATGACTTTCAACATAATATATATACATGAGGATGATGACAATGATATAAGTATTAATCAAACGAAAACAAGGATAAATATTAAAGACTTTAAATTTATCCAAATATTATCAATCACTTAATAAACTCATAATCAAATATTATTATATTATAATAATATTTTAATCACTTCTTAAACGTATAAACAATTTATTTCAATTGTTTACACTTTACCAAATAATGCATTTAATTATTCAAAAAATGCAATACTAATAAGATTTCATCACCAATGATCAAATCCTTTATCAAAAATATCTGCATATACCCTATATAGGATTCCCAAGACATAAAATCCTATTTACAAATTTTTCAACTTCACATAACATATATAACTAATATACTCATAACTAGTGCATTTTCATGAAAAATACCAAATCAGTCCCAAAAATATTTATTTTCTGGGATTTAGCAGAATATAGTCCCATATTGAACATATATTTTTCTTGGAATTTTTAAAATTCATTTACTATTTTTCAAAAATTAATTTCTAATTAATTCATTAAGAAATTAGCTACCTCAAGTTTAACTCCAAAAATTCCCAAATCTTGGCAGAATCTTACACATGTTAACATGATCTTCCAGTTTAAATTTCATGGTCATCGGAGTTATAGAACTACGGTTATAGCGTTTTTCGTCGAAAAAACCTAAATATTGAAATGGTCATAACTTGCTCTTTTTAAGTCGGAATGAGCTCATTTTTGGACAGGAGGTACTTTATACCATATACTTTCATGTCCCAAAAGTCCAAAATTTTTCTCACAAATTAAGTGGCCGAAAATGCCCTTTTAAAATTCTGGATAGTAGCTTTTTAAGCATTTCTAGATTTTTCATCCTTTACTAAAATCATTCCACACGAAAATCTGTAAATCCTTTTTAAGTGATTCCACTTGGATAAGTTAAGAAACTCATAGATCTAACTCTAGGACTTGACCACACTCAAAAATTCAAAATATAATAGGAGATATGGTCAATTGAATTTTATATTCCATTTTCACCAAAATCTGATTTTCAACTCTTTGTGAGTTCTAAGAAACTTTCATGTTTTCACATAATAACTAACATAACTCATCATAACACTTACTAATACTACATATACCTATGATTTTCATCAGTCCAATGCTTTTATTATGACTCTCATCATAATCAACGTAAATAGATCATTTCCATAATTTAATAAGGAATGAATACAAAAGATCATTCACCATGCATATGGTAATCCACATATATAAAAGTTATTCCAATGTAATAATAAAGAATGGAATAATGTAAGAATTCACCACGTGTGATAGATCGCATGCATGTGTTATTCCCAATGTAATAATAAATAATGGAACCAGTCCCGGCAGAACGCACAAAACGGGATATTCGATGCACGAATAATAAAGAAATGTAATAATAGAAGAAATTCACCATGTATGCTAGATTAAGATAAACAAAGTTATTCTAATGTAATAACAAAGAATGGAATAATGTAAGAATTTTACCATGTATGTGGTACTCAGATAAACAAAGTTATTCCAACAAAATAATAAAAATGGAATAACAACTCTTACGAGTATTGAAAGAAATAATTCTCTTCATGAATCTGAAAGAATAATTCCCTTACCTCAAAAAGAAGATCGGATCTGGAATAGTGAGGTAGCAGACTTCTCTTCTTCTTTCTCTCTATAATTTCTCTCTATAATAATGGTTCTAAAGCTTTAGTGAATTGGTGAGAAACGAAGGAAGAATGAGCTTCTATTTATAGAAAAATATAGTTTCGATAGTTGCATGTTTTGTGGCTAGAAAAATTACAGTACAATACCTCCAACTTTTCTTTCATTTTTAATTTAGTCCACAAGTATTATCAAACTTGCACCACCTCCCCTAATAGTAAATAATGTGAATCAATAGTTCAATCATGTGACTCAATAGTTCTAGACATGTGAAAATACGAATTACAGTATAGTACCTCCATCTATACCTCCATTTTTAACTTAGTCATGCAAGTATTATCAATCTTGCACCAACTCCCCTAATAGTAAGTGAATATGACTCAATAGTATACACATATGAACAAATAGTTATATAAACATGTGAATTAGTAGCAATTAATTGCTCATTTATCCGATTAATTACCCAATTTATCAATATAACCCCCAGACATCAATTATCATCAGAATAGATGTCGATTTCCACTAACACTAATAATCCCAACACAATGGAACTATCAAATTCATCTTTAATCAACATAATTAGGATTTCCCAGGAAAGAAGGGGCTTTCCAATAAGGATTTCTCCCTATTGGCGCGTAATTAGGTGACCAAACCTCTCCTTGGCAGAACTTTTAGACATTGTAAATATTGCAATTTAATAATATGAATAACTTTGTCGTCTCAATTATTGATTTAATAATATATCATATAATGCAGATGATACTGTGACAATAATCGAATCAATAATATGAGAGATATGATGCAACAATTACTGTAGCAATAATTGAGCTAATAAAACAAAACTTCATCATCACTTACTTTAAAAAATTTTCAAATGTCACCCTTAACTTTAAACTTTTATCAATTTAACTATTCACCAAAATAGCAAAATTAAATACTTTTATTTCATAAAATTCGGGGTCTCACAGCCACTGGTAGTTGTTAGCCGCCATGGTCTCAATCAAATTGTAGGCCTCCTCATAACTCTTAGCCATGAATGCTCCACCCGACGCTGCATCAATACTGGTCCTGAGATTTCCATGTAGTACGTTATAAAAAGTGTTCATTTGCAGCCACTTAGGCAATCCATGATGCGGGCACTTTCTGAGCAACTCCTTGTATCTCTCACATGCCTCATATAGCGACTCCCCATGTTGCTGCTCAAACATTGTTATCTCATTCCTCATTTTTGCAGTTTTTGCCGGTAGGAAAAATTTGGCAAGGAATTTCTGAGCTAAGTCTTCCCACGTAGTTATCGAACCCGGCGGTAGAGAGTGTAACCAACTCTTCGCCTTGTCCCGTAACGTGAATGGGAACATGCAAAGTCTCACCGCATCATCCGACACCCCATTATACCTGAAGGTGTCATAAATCTCCAGAAAGCTAACTAGATGTTCATTCGGATCGTCATTTGTCAATCCCCCAAACTGAACTGAATTTTGGATCATCTGAATTATCTCAGGCTTGTTTTTGAATGTATTATTAGTAATTGTGGGCCTGGTGATGCTCAACTGCAGTTCAGTCACCTTGGGTGTGGCAAAATTCCTTAACGCTTTCTGATCTTCAACTGTCATTGCCTCTTCTTTCTCAGAATTTTCAAAGTCTTGCCTCGTTTCTTTGATCCACTTACTTAACCTCTGGAGCCGTTTCTCAATGTCGTCTTCAAAAGGCAGCAAGTCTAGATTTTTGTTCCGAGTTTGCATAAACCACTTCAAAAACCTGAGATAAGAGGAATAAAATAAAAATAAAAATATTTAAGTAAAATTGGACTAATTAAATTGATATTGCAAAAATATTAAGATCTATACGAAATAGTCCCCGACAATAGCGCCGAAAACTTGTTGGGTAAAATCTATATATGCACAACACGCAAGTATACGTGATCAACAAATAATAAAGTGATGAGTAGAGTATCGTTCCCACATAGACAAATTAGTAAGAAACTTAACCTTACAATTACCAATTTCCTATTAATCCTAATTTTATTAAACTATTCAATTCAATGATTAAAAATTATAGAAACTAAATTAAGAAACAAATAAACTACCACAAAATAATCACCAATATCAAAATCTGGAATTTCAAACAATTAATGGAGAATTAGACTTATGATTTCACCCTAAACTTTACTCTGATTTCTACACCTTTATTCTAATTCAAATCACTATCCCAGTTTACTAATCAAGAACACGAATGTAGTATTAGCCACCTCTCGATGCACTAATACCGTATTAACTTAAATCCACAATTTAGATAGAAACAAGTTAAACACCTTAATCAAATAACTCACTATATCTCTACGTGAATTATAATTAAAGAAGGTTTAAGATTAAGTTCTCTATCCGATTACATATGATATCAAGCATATCTCTACCTTAACATTCATCAAGAATTTGTTATTCACAAAATTCATAAACACATGTTATATTAACTAAGTCTAGAATCGAATAGCCTCTCTCGATTCCATACAAATCCACAAAGAATTGTTGATCACGCAATTCATAAATTCATGCTCAAATTAATATAGATAAACTGGAAAATAGCGTATTGAACTTGAAATCAAAGTTTACAAAATCATTGTTTCACTTAAGGATCCACCATAAGCCTAAAAAGTTAATTAGTTCATCATAAATGAAATAATAGCTGAATAAATCAAAGATATCATTCTTTCAATTACAAATAAAAGTCTAAGAAGAAGAATAGTGAGAAACACCCTTCACGTACCCTAAATTTGCAATTGTCCCAAAAATCTCTTCAAAATCTTCCTCCAATGCTTGCTATGAAAAACTGGAATTTATCTTCGTATTATTGCCTTGTGTGTTGTTTAATTCGTTGTTAATTGAGTAGTATACATCCAATACGCGTTTTTTAAGTAATTCCACACTCATTAGAGTTCACTTGCCATCCAAATGCTAGAATTCAAGTCCCAACAGAGTCCAAAACCAAACAGGAGATTTCACCAGTCGAGACCCCCACCTACGGGGTGTGTGCTAATATGAGAGCCCTACACGGCCCTTTCTCGCTAAAATCATTGAAGACCCCTTCCTACGGGGTATGTAGGTTAAACAAGTCCGCCTCATGCGGCATCTATTTTATTTGATTGACTTTGCTTGCTTCATGAATACTTCCAGAAATGCTCCAAATGACTCCAATTCTTGTTAAATGCCACAACAACCACCCTACACATAAAAGAACACAAAAACAAATAAAAATGAACATGAACATGAAAACAAGAAAATGGCAATAATTAAGCGTGAAATGGACAACGATTCATGGATATAAAATTCACTTATCAAGTGTTCGGCATTCTCTTCTCGTGTTTTCGAATTTACCAAAATATCATTGATAAACACTACAGTGAATTTGTCTAAGCATGGTTTAAACACTCGATTCATCAAGTCCATAAATGATGCCGGTGCATTTGTCAATCCAAAGGAAATCACAAGAAACTCATAATGTCCATAGCGTGTCCTAAAAGCTGTCTTCGACACATCTTCTTTTCTTACCTTTAACTGATGATAACCTGACCGTAGGTTAATTTTTGAAAAGTGTTCAGCCCCTTTTAATTGGTCGAACAAATCATCAATTCTTGGTAAAGGATACTTATTTTTTATGGTTAACTTATTTAATTCTCTATAGTCGATACATAACCTCATGGTTCCATCCTTCTTTTTACAAAAAACATCGGTGCTCCCCAAGGTGAAATACTAGTGTATATATACTTTTTTGTCTAAAAATTCCTATTGTTATACTAGCAACTCTTTCAGTTCCACAGGTGCCATTGTGACGTCCCCAAATTTGGATCACCACTTGGTCACTCGAATTCGGTTCATCACGTGCTCATGGCATATAATATTAACTAAAATTACACATTCACAGCGGAAGATCTAATCTAGAATAGTATACAATGATTTATTATAATTATTCCCCCAAATCTCACAACCTACAGTACTTAATAGATTACATAATAATATCGAATAAAGACTTATTACATAATCCTACTTAAGCTTAAACATAGTCTAAAGACAGTCTTACTACAACATAACAATTTTAAACATAAAGGAACAAGCTAGTCGGTAGCCTTGCCCTTGCCCTTGTCTTTCCCAGAGACACTTCTCTATTCCACCTTAACTGAAAGGTTTTAAATAAGCAAGAATGAGCACAAATTGCCCAGCAAGTAATATACAACAAGGGAAATGAGTATTATATCATGAGTTTAAAATATCAAAGTACAGTCTCCAAGGTAGTTCAGAGTCTTAGAATAATATCATGAACAATAAGTATCAACAATTCTCAAATCAAATCTTTGGAATATGAAATGATAGTTCAATATAGATCAACATATATATATATATATATATGAATTCAAAGGCTATCAACGTATCCAACTGGATAAAGAAATTTATACTGAGCAGTCACTAAGGACTATTGAACATCTACTAGAATTACCAATATTAAACTGATAACCCAAAAGAATTAAGTACGATAGATGATCAGTCTACAATACTCTATGTTATGCATAACACCACAGTAATATTCACGCGTGTGTTGGGGCTTCCAACAATATACACTCCCTTTACCATAAGGGTTGTTCAACTCAGTTTTCAAGATTTTCGCACCAGTCAATTGGTTTGGACAGTTTTATAAACATGCATATAGTCTAGCTGAATCAAATGGCATAGACACTTTCACAATATTCAAGAACAACATGAAGTTCAACATGAATAATAGTTTTCACAAGAGTTTAAACATACTAGCTCAATTGAACGAGTAAGTAATATAACATGCATTCAAAGAGATAAGGTTTAGATACTTGCTTACGATATTCGTTGAATAAAGTAATGCAAGGGTTTAGGATACTTGCCTTAAGCGTAGTTTATCCACGTTAAGAAATTAACACTTTCGAATCCTATTTATAATGTATTATAAGTATAGGATTCCCATTAGCTAAAACATTCGTTATTTAAGCTTGACATGATTCAAGTATGCACATACAGTACAAAATCAGCTTATAGGTTTATCAATAAATCAAGTACCTAGTTACTTCATAAGCAAGTTTACAATGCTCAAAATTAAGACCTTTTTATTTATGGACTTTCATTATATAAGGCAAACACTATCTTATTACTTAATCATCATATATATACACGTACCAGTAGGGTGTAAACCATTTCTAGCAATGTAGGCATTATATAAGCTAACTATTCAAAATCAGATTGTCAAATTGCATGACTTCTGATTCTAGGGCCAGATCTTGATTCTTGCCATGGATAAGTTTAGGGTTGGTAAATAGCTGTTTCCCCGCCAAAGCCAAGGCTAAGTTGTTGCCTTATGGTTTCTGTCTGGCATGAACACAACATTCACACATAATATATATTATCATGTTAAAGGTCCTTTCGTGTCTATCAAGTCAATTTAGGTCCCTTCTTTCATAATATGGTTATAAGTTGAACATTTCAATAAGTTAAGGCCATTCAAGGTCATGAAACCACAAAGCCTAACATGCTTGCTTTTTAAACATATAAGGTAGTCATATAACTCATATTAGGCATGCTTATGAGTATTCATTTTTCATACTTGTAACTATTTTAGTTATTATTTTGAAAACATGCTTTATTTAGTCTTAACTTGATTTCAAAACTCCTAACATAGTAGGCATATATGTATGATACATTAGCAAGTCTAAAAGCATCATCAAATATGTTCATAAATGTCAGGTTCTAACTCTCAAAGTAGCATGTTAACATTCACGTTCAAAGTTCGTATTTTCATTAGTAAAGCTTACTAATAAGTCCAACATGTTCATGCTTCCTTACAAATCATATAAACACAAGTTAACGGGTTATTCATGCATTTCTAAACCATACCAACATGCTTGCAAAGTCAGTATATAAACATGGCATACATACATATCAAGTTCATTTTTAAAGTTCTAAATTCATTTTAAACTATACACTTTCATTAGTCATGTATGCTAATCTAGTAAAACATGCTCACATTAGGTTAATATATTTATATATACGCATTACACATGCTTGCTTTCTGGTTTAAGCCATAGTAATTGACCAGCACTTAGTAGATTTTAAATGTAAGGAAAAATCGAAACACAGAGAGGTCATTAGTATTGCTATTGCGTCTCAATGTTATATTGGGCGGTAAATTGTGCTGCCACGTCTGGTTCAAACCGAGAATAGCCTGCTTTGGCCAGATTTCAGCCCAACCACATAAATCATTCACGAATTCGATTCTAATCAATCATATAACAGTTTAAACATGCTTATATGGTTACATAACAACTATGTAAACTTTTCCCAACCCCATTATCATCTAATTCCACATAATTTAAGAAATTGGTAATTCAAGAATGGAAATTTTGACAGAAACCAAAAATAAAGAACAAGAAGTAATGTTATACCTTTGTAATTAGCTTGTTAATTCACACTTCTTCTACTGATGTGTATATAATTAATTACTCTATATATGCTCTCAATTTCACACTTAAGCAATTTTTAGGAATGGAAAATGGACAAGGAGAGTCCATATTTATAGAAAAAAGATTACACAGACATTGCAATTTCCCACTAAATCAAACCCATAGATTGCAGGATTGCATGAAGGTTATTAAAGAGTTGTTAGATGGTAGTTGATTTACACTATTATGCCCACTCCCTTGTTCATCATTGTAATCTAGTTTGCTAGCTTGAGCTTGGGAGAAGAAGAGGGAAATAGGCCGTAGCCTTTTTGCTATGCACGTGAAGAGAGAAATGGGTCTTCCAACTTAGGACAAACCAAACAACTCAGCATTCTTGCAACACTTATGTTATACACTTATACACAATCCCTACTCTTATGTTATATTTTATATACATATCATCCATACATGGATTATATCTTAATGTCAGAATATAATTTACATAATTAATATTTCAAGGTAGTAGATGTGATATGGCAATGTAACATACATATAATCTGTGACAACCCTAATTTTTATAAGTTATAAAAATAAGAATTTAATAATTAAAATTTTATTATGAGGTGTATATATTTTGAATTATGTGATTTGGTGTGAAGAGAGTTATATATAAATATGTTAGAGAAAATGAGATTTAATAGTTAATTAAACTATTAAAGAAATTAAATAATATTAGTTAATTTAATTAAGTAAAATTATATTATGAGATAATATAATTTTAATTGTTATGACTTGTGGGCAATGGAAATTATTATGAGTTAAGTTTCATAAATAGTGTGAATAATTCACTTAATTAAAATAGTGAATTAATACAAGTATAATTGATTTAATAAAGTGAGAAGGTAATATATTGCATGAAAATGTAAATGTAGTATAATGCGAGTAAAATATTTATTAAGTACATTAAATATTTTAGTTGGAAACTTTATGGAATAAAATGAATACTTATGGTATTAAATAAATATTTGATAAAAATTGTTATGGGATAATTTATTTAAGTGTGATAAAATAGATGAGATTTATACGTATTTTATTACGCGAGTATAATGGTGATATTCTAATTTAATTAAATAATTAAATTAGAGGAGTGAGAATTTGTTAAATAATGTTATGATTATAATGGTTGAATAGAAATTATAATTTTACTGATAAGGTTAATTTTATTTCTTAAGGAATTAAATGTACATAATCTACTTTATATTTCTAGTTTATGTGTTCTTGAGTTTCTTTTCAAATTGGGGTTTTGGTTAATGAATTTGTGGGTTATGATGTTATTTATGTTATTAGATTTTATAATTTCATATTGGTCATCTAAAAACGATTTTTTAGAAATCAAATTCATGTATTTATGCTAAAGAAGAGGAATTTGGGTTTTGATGGTAATGTGTGTTTTGGTGTACTTTGAGACTAAAATTGATGATGAATTCGTGATTGAAACTTTAAATCGATGGATGATTGTTGTTCTCCTCTATAAAACGAAAACAACGCAACTTGAACGGATCGAATTGGTTAAGAAACGAATTCGTGATGAATGAATACACTTAACATGTTAAAAATATGAAAAATCAGTATAAACCAATTAGAATTAGTATAAACCAAGTCCCACGTCGACTAAATTGAGCACTTTACCCTTTTCTAAACCTATAAATAGAAGAGCTTGACCCTTTGTTTCATTCACCAACAATAAGGCCTCCAATTTTGAGAAAAGTTTTGTTGTGGGAGGACTTTTTATAAAGATCTCCTTAGTTAAATCTTGGTCGAGTACGTATTTAGTTTGTGAAACTCGTATTTTCGGGTATGTTTCTTATTTAATTTTTGGTAATGTTAATATTTTAAATATTGTATTTAGTTTGTTAGTTAAAGTTGATATTTTGGATTATTTAGTTAGTTCTTAGAAGATGTTAAATTTTTAGTAGTTCTATGAATTACGAATTCATAGAGTCGAAGATGGACTGTTTTGGGTGTGTATAACTCAAGTTATGAAAGTTGGATGGAGAAAGGGTCAAAAATTCGTAAGAATAGTAAAAATGAAAAAAAAAATGCATAGCTTACTGCTAGTGTAACAACCCCAAAATAGGTCCATTCCATCCAACCTATTCTGAGTCGCCAAATACATGGTACGAAAAACAACTACAACTTTATTACAACAATTGTCGTGCAAAATACAACTACACATATGCTGTGAGTTTGGATACAAATATATACCAACTGTAGCACGTCACAATGACACCTTACATAAAGGTATAGTCAAAAACATTTTAGAAATTAGAATCTTTGGGAAGTGCTCAAGGAAACCTTCATACATGGGAGGCCATGCTTTTAGGTTATGGTAGATATCATATATGCCGCGTAATTATCCTTGGTTGACCTAATAGACCCTAAAGAAAAACGAGAAGATTACTATCATATTCTTCCCAATGGTGAGTCTTTTCTTGACATATCATTATCTCCAATTGTCTCTAATTGGGTATTATACTCCAAACAAACACCAAGATTATATAGGTAGTGCTTGTAAATATACTCGGCAAGTGGATGTGCACAACCATGTCTTATGATAACACGAGGTGTATGTCATTAGACATCTTGTATGATAGTGACAAAACACCTTCCAAGTTAAATTCACCTCACCTCAACATCTATAGACCACCACTCTATTCCTCGCTATCCCAGCTCGACCCAAATACACTTTATTACACCGAAAGGAATTGTGAAACAAAAGGTGAGCACAACTAGCTCAATAAAGAATATTATGACTAAAGATAAATAAATTATCAATAGTCTTCATCAAGAATAAATCGTAGATTTAGAACATATGGTAGATGATAAAACTTTTCAACCATAGTTGCAAATGGAATGAGCAATCCATTAGAAGAGTCAAATAGATAATACGACCTATTATCTTCTCCATGTTAAAAGTCCACCAACAATGTTTTATCCTCGTAATATAAATCAACAGTTCCTTTCCACAATCATATGAATAACTCATAATCATAATTGTGATTCTAAATTCCTCTTCTCATCCAGACGAAGATAATTTTCATCACTGCCTTTACCTCAAAACATCAAATATCATGGTTATACCAAATCACGCCTCGCTCATAATCATACTAATAAATTCATCTTTGCACCACGGGCCAAAGATATTCATCAACAGTTCATCTTTACACCACAAAGCTAAAGATATTCAACAACAGTCATCTTTGCATTACAAGCCAAAGATATTCATCAATAATTCATCTTTGCACTACAAAGCAAAGATATTCAACAACAGTCATCTTTGCATTACGAGCCAAAGATATTCATCAATAATTCATCTTTGCACTACAAAGCTAAAGATATTCAACAACAGTCATCTTTGCATTACGAGCCAAAGATATTCATCAATAATTCATCTTTGCACTACGTGCCAAAGATATTCAACAATGGTCATCTTTGCATTACGAGCAAAAGATATTCATCAATAATTCATCTTTGCACTACCGCTAAGATATTCATCAACAAGTCATCTTCAGCATACGACGAGCCAAAGATATTCATGTATCAAAGAAATACATAATCATTTCGAAGTTATATAACAATAATTATAACCATGTTGATCAATTTACCTTTGCACTTAAGCTAAAAATATTCAATTGTAAATTCAATGGTCATGATCATACCAAACCAACAATTCAACTTTTGCACCATCTTGGCCAAAGAGAACCTATGGTCACGATCATACCAATAATCTACCCATCTTTACACTCAAGTCAAAGAGAAATATCATCATTGGGTTATAAGAATGTTATATAAAAACAATATAATCAAAACATGGTTTTAATTTCAAGAGTAAGATTCATAAATCAACGATAATTTGGTCGAGAAGAAACCAATTTGTTGTGAATAGTACCCGTGATTCATACATAGTCCCGTATAACGTGCATAGTAACCTCGACACGAAAAGATAAAGTTTCATAATAAAATTCATATCCATATTTATAACACCTTAATCCAAATGTTATAAATCACTTAGAAATCTCATAATCTAATATTATTCATATTATAATAATATTTTAATCATTTCTCAAACTTATAAACAATTTAATTAAATTGTTTACACTTTACTAATTAATGCATTTAATCATCATAAAATGCCAAACTCATAAAATTTCATCACCAATAACTAAAACCCTCATCAAAAATCAGATATACCTCTATATATGATTCTCAAACCATAAAATCATATTTTCTAATTTTCTTACTTCACATAACATATTTAATTCATTTGCTCATATAACTAGAACATTTTCATGAAAAATACCAAATCGGTTCCAAAAATATTTCTTTTCCGGGATTTAGCATAACATAGTTCCATATTGAATATATATTTTCTCTAACTTTTAAAAATTCATTTACTATTTTTCAAATGGCCAAAACCAATAGAATATTTAAACATTTATCATAAATTATACTTTTATCCAAAAATTCAAAATTTACACAGTATATTGATATTATATAGATGTACTCCCAATAAAAATTTTATCAATTTTGGAGTTAATCACAAGGAGTTATAAGCGGTTACTTTTAAAATAGTCTTTTCTCATAAAATTCATAACTCTCAATCTATACATCCAAAAATACCTCAAAATAATCATAGTGGTGTAAAATTCAAGAATGATCAAAACATGGATACAATCAAAGCTAGTATCCGAATAGATATTTTAGATTTAAAAGAAAAATTTTCATTTTCTATTGAATAGTGCCGTATTCGTGAATAGTGTCGTATACGTGAATAGTGCCGTATACGTGAATAGTAACTCCGACACCAAAAGATAGAAATTCCACAAAAAAACATCTTCACGCTTCATGAATAGTACTCGTGAATAGTAACTCGTGAATAGTAACTCATGAATAGTAACTCGTGAATAGTAACTCATGAATAGTAACTCGTGAATAGTAACTCGTGAATAGTAACCCCGACATGAAAAAGTTCCAAATTTGATAAAAAGTTTCAACCAATATTTCAGCATAATGATATTGAAGAAATAATATCATTACGAAAAAAATAATATCCCTTACTATCCCTTACCTCAAAAGAGCAGCACTTCTGACTGGATATCGGATATGACGCTGAAGGAAACTTGCACTGATGAATATCAACTCACCAAGTATCTAAATACTCACAAAATACACTCAATAATCTAGAGAGAGAAAGAGAGAAAGCTTATGTTTCTGGTGTGATTTTCAATTCTAACTTAGCCCTCTATTTATAGGAAAATGTTAGCACGCCGAAGCAGACTTGACCTGTAACCTGATGGCTTTACCTGCTACTATTCCACCCACCAAAAATCAGCCATCTTCCCCAACAACCAAGAGTGGGGCCCACTCAATTCTAGAATTTTCCACCAAAACCTAATTTCCGAATCAGTTACCTCTTAAAATTCATAACAAATCATACGTTCATTTTTAACGGTTCAAAATTTGTGGACATATACTCAACTTATATATGTATAACATATCCAAAAATTACAACGATCCAACGGTCGGATTAAAAATTATAACTCACTTAATATATCTCAAAAACACTTTGGTTTAATTTTTAATACCTTCATTCGGCAAAAAAATCGATAAAACACCTCAACATTAATTCCTTCATTTATAACCACATAAATAAATCCATCATTTATATCCACATCAAATAAATATTTCCTTATCATATGAATCAATAATTAATTATTCACGAATAATATTACAGAATCACAATTATGACAACCAAAGCCGCTCCTCAGGAAAGGGGCTTTCAATAAGAATTTCTCTCATCTTGGCGCCGCAATTAGGTGACCAAACCTCTCCTTGATGTAACTTTCTAGACATTGCCAATAATGCTATCTAATAATATTATTCAAATAATATGAATTATTGATCTGATAATGGGAAATACTGTGCAGTGATAATTATTGAAAAATAATAATATAAAATATCAACAAAGCAATTATTGAATCAATAAAATAAAATATTGAACAGTAATTACTGTAACAATTATTGAGTAGTGCCTTCTCACGTAAGAATCAATAATTGAAAAAAATACTATGCAATACCGTGTGCTACTATGCAACAACGCGTATTACTTTACTTTACCAACCGGGTATTCCAACAGTGTTAACGGTAACGATTACGCCGTTATTTATAAAAACTCAAATTTGTCGTTTTCTCCATCCCATGCTTATTACGTTATGGGGCCCACATAAACGGTCATGCGTCGCATCGAATATTCCCAAATGTAAAGAATATTCCACGACCAAACGAATATTCCCCGACAACAATGAATATTTTATAACCACTTGTGTATTTTGAAAAAAATTCATATATCACCCTTAACTTTAACTTTTATCAATTTAACCATTTACTGAATAGTAATTATAAGAAAAATTGAATACTTTTATTTCATAAAATTCGGGGTCTTACAATCTCCCTCCTTATGAAATTTCGTCCCCCTAAATTTCATGCACAGTATTTCAAAGAGTTGAGAATACCTTGCTTTCATTTCGATTTCATCTTTCCGTCATCATGATTTCTCCATTGCTCATCTCCCCGTATTTCGGATATCATTCTAGAATACAACTTCAAAACAAGGGTTAATTTAACAAATTAACATATCACCTAATATCCCGATATTATGGTCGACCAACAAATAAGCTTAGGTAGACACACTACTAGCGAAGGATTTACATCTCTCCCTCCTAGTTCTATTCCCCATCTCCGCCAGAGATCATATCCCTAAGCTCGATACCAAAAGTAACAACCCCAAAATAGGTCCATTCCATCCAACCTATTCTGAGTCGCCAAATACATGGTAATTTAAAACAACTACAACTTTATTACAACAATTGTCGTGCAAAATACAACTACACATATGCTGTGAGTTTGGATACAAATATATACCAATCTGAAGACGTCACAATGACACCTTACATAAAGGTATAGTCAAAAACTGTTTTAGAAATTAGAATCTTTGGGAAGTGCTCAAGGAAACCTTCATACATGGGAGGCCATGCTTTTAGGTTATGGTAGATATCATATGGCCACGTAATTATCCTTGGTTGACCTAATAGACCCCAAAGAAAAACGAGAAGATTACTATCATATTCTTCCCAATGGTGAGTCTTTTTTGACATATCATTTCTCCATCGTCTCTAATTGGGTATTATACTCCAAACAAACACCAAGATTATATAGGTAGTGCTTGTAAATATACTCAAACAAGTGGATGTGCACAACCATGTC
Source organism: Panax quinquefolius (assembly GCA_020205615.1). Taxonomy (NCBI): domain Eukaryota; kingdom Viridiplantae; phylum Streptophyta; class Magnoliopsida; order Apiales; family Araliaceae; genus Panax; species Panax quinquefolius. Next base: position 46,172,651 of record CM035157.1, on the reverse strand, counting down.
TTATGATAACACGAGGTTGTATGTCATTAGACATCTTGTATGATAGTGACAAAACACCCTTCCAAGTTAAATTCACCTCTCACCTCAACATCTATAGACCACCACTCTATTCCCTCGCTATCCCCGCTTTCGACCCGGCTACACTTTATTACACTAAAGGAATTGTGAAACAAAAGGGTGAGCACAACTAGCTCAAGAAAAGAATATTATGACTAAAGATAAATAAATTATCAATAGTCTTCATCAAGAATAAATCGTAGATTTAGAACATATGGTAGATGATAAAACTTTTCAACCATAGTTGCGTGGAATGAGCAATCCATTAGAAGAGTCAAATAGATAATGATACCTATTATCTTCTCCATGTTAAAAGTCCACCAACAATGTTTTATCCTCGTAATATAAATCAACAGTTCCTTTCCACAATCATATGAATAACTCATAATCATAATTGTGATTCTAAATTCCTCTTCTCATCCGGACTAAGATAATTTTCATCACCGTCTTTACCCGAAACATCAAATATCATGGTTATACCAAATCACGATTCCTCTGTTCATAATCATACTAATAAATTCATCTTTGCACCACGGCCAAAGATATTCATCAACAGATTCATCTTTACACTACTAAAAGCTAAAGATATTCAACAACAGTCATCTTTGCATTACAAGCCAAAGATATTCATCAATAATTCATCTTTGCACTACAAAAGCTAAAGATATTCAACAACAGTCATCTTTGCATTACGAGCCAAAGATATTCATCAATAATTCATCTTTGCACTACAAAGCTAAAGATATTCAACAACAACAGTCATCTTTGCATTACGAGCCAAAGATATTCATCAATAATTCATCTTTGCACTACAAAGCTAAAGATATTCAACAACAGTCATCTTTGCATTACGAGCAAAAGATATTCATCAATAATTCATCTTTGCACCACGGCTAAGATATTCATCAACAAGTCATCTTTGCACTTTCTGAGCCAAAGATATTCATGTATCAAAGAAATACATAATCATTCGGAAGTTATATAACAATAATTATAACCGTGTTGATCAATTTACCTTTGCACTTAAGCTAAAAATATTCAATTGTAAATTCAATGGTCATGATCATACCAGGTCAACAATTCAACTTTTGCACCATCGCCAAAGAGAACCTATGGTCACGATCATACCAATAATCTACCCATCTTTACACTCAAGTCAAAGAGAAATATCATCATTAGGGTTATAAGAATGTTATATAAAAACAATATAATCAAAACATGGTTTTAATTTCAAGAGTAAGATTCATAAATCAACGATAATTTGGTCGAGAAGAAACCAATTTGTTGTGAATAGTACCCGTGATTCGTGACATAGTCCCGTATACGCGCATAGTAAACCTCGACACGAAAAGATAAAGTTTCATAATAAAATTCATATCCATATTTATAACACCTTAATCCAAATGTTATAAATCACTTAGAAATCTCATAATCTAATATTATTCATATTATAATAATATTTTAATCATTTTCAAACTTATAAACAATTTAATTAAATTGTTTACACTTTACTAATTAATGCATTTAATCATCATAAAATGCCAAACTCATAAAATTTCATCACCAATAACTAAAACCCTCATCAAAAAATCAGATATACCTCATATATGATTCTCAAACCATAAAATCATATTTTCTAATTTTCTTACTTCACATAACATATTTAATTCATTTGCTCATAACTAGAACATTTTCATGAAAAATACCAAATCGGTTCAAAAATATTTCTTTTTCCGGGATTTAGCATAACATAGTTCCATATTGAACATATATTTTTCTCTAACTTTTAAAAATTCATTTACTATTTTTCAAATGGCCAAAACCATTAGAATATTTAAACATTTATCATAAATTATACTTTTATCAAAAATTTCAAATTTACACAGTATATTGATATTATATAGATGTACTCCCAATAAAAATTTCATCAATTTTGGAGTTAATCACAAGGAGTTATAAGCGGTTACTTTTAAAATAGTCTTTTCTCATAAAATTCATAACTCTCAATCTATACATCCAAAAATACCTCAAAATAATCATAGTGGTGTAAAAATCAAGAATGATCAAAACATGGATACAATCAAAGCTAGTATCCGAATAGATATTTTAGGCGAAAAGAAAAATTTTCATTTTTCTATGAATAGTGCCGTGATTCGTGAATAGTGTCAGTATCGTGAATAGTCTTGCCGTATCACGTGAATAGTAACTCCGACACCAAAAGATAGAAATTTCACAAAAAAAACATCTTCACACTTCATGAATAGTACTCGTGAATAGTAACTCGTGAATAGTAACTCATGAATAGTAACTCGTGAATAGTAACTCATGAATAGTAACTCGTGAATAGTAACCCCGACATGAAAAAGTTCCAAATTTGATAAAAGTTTCAACTAATATTTCAAAGATAATGATATTGAAGAAATAATATCATTACGAAAAAAATAATATCCCTTACTATCCCTTACCTCAAAAAAAGCAAAGACTTACATTTGGATATAGGATATGACACGAAGGAAACTTGCAATCGATGAATATCAACTCACCAAGTATCTAAATACTCACAAAATACACTCAATAATCTAGAGAGAAAGAGAGAAAGCTTATGTTTTACGGTGTGATTTTCAATTCTAACTTAGCCTCTATTTATAGGAAAATGTTAAGACGTAGAAGCAGACTTGACCAGAACTTCGATGGCTTTTTACTCGCTACTATTCCACCCAAAAAAATCAGCCATCTTCCCTAACAACCAAGAGTGGGGCCCACTCAATTCTAGAATTTTCCACCAAAACCTAATTTAGAATCGATTTACCTCTTAAAATTCATAACAAATCATACGCTCATTTTTAACGGTTCAAAATTTGTGGACATATACTCAACTTATATATGTATAACATATCCAAAAATTACAACGATCCAACGATTCGGGATTAAAAATTATAACTCACGCATAATATATCTAAAAAACATTTGGTTTAATTTTTAATACCTTCATTCAAACAAAAATCTCGATAAAACACCTCAACATTAATTCCTTCATTTATAACCACATAAATAAATCCATCATTTATATCCACATCAAATAAATATTTCCTTATCATATGAATCAATAATTAATTATTCACGAATAATATTACGTAATCACAATTATGACAACCAGTAGTCCGGAAAGAGGGGCTTCCAATAAGAATTTCTCCTTCTTGGCGCCGCAATTAGGTGACCAAACCTCTCCTTGATGTAACTTTCTAGACATTGCCAATAATGCTATCTAATAATATTATTCAAATAATATGAATTATTGATCTGATAATGGGAAATACTGTGCAGTGATAATTATTGAAAAATAATAATATAAAATATCAACAAAGCAATTATTGAATCAATAAAATAAAATATTGAGCGATAATTCTTGTAACAATTATTGAGTAGTGCCTTCTCACGTAAGAATCAATAATTGAAAAAATACTGTGCAATACCGTGTGCTACTGTGCAACAACGCGTATTACTTTACTTTACCAACCGGGTATTCCAACAGTGTTAACGGTAACGATTACGCCGTTATTTATAAAAACTCAAATTTGTCGTTTTCTCCATCCGACAGTTATTCTGTTATGGGGCCCACAAATAGGCTTGGTTGGTATATTTAATATATTCCCAAGCGTAAAGAATATTCCACGACCAAACTAATATTCCCCGACAACAATGAATATTTTATAACCACTTGTGTATTTTGAAAAAAATTCATATATCACCCTTAACTTTAACTTTTATCAATTTAACCATTTACTGAATAGTAATTATAAGAAAAATTGAATACTTTTATTTCATAAAATTCGGGGTCTTATAATTAGAAGTGCTATATAGCGCCCCCAAGGCTATTTGGGTATTTTGCTTATTTGGAATAGTAGTCTGGGTCGGACAGTTTTGACCTCCTGTAGTAAAATGGCCATAACCATTTCATACGAACTTCGATTGAGGTGATTCAAGATGATCCGGAACAAGGACGAATAGACCTACAACTTCAGTTCTTTACGTTTTTTAATTTGATGTTGGGAACAGGGGTCAAAATGGCCATTATTGGGACTGATATGTATTAGGAGGCAATCAGAGGGCGTCGGGCATGCATGTATGCAAGTGTAGTGCTTTTGATGATAAAAGATGTTTTTCTAAGTTATAAATCATAAATATTAGTAAATATAATGATGCTTAATATTAATAAATGATGTATTAGATAAGTTGTATAAGCATACTAAGGACACACAAGAGAGACGAATCAGCCGTGTGACGAATGAACGTCGAAACACCGTGCCAAGTGTTAATGAACTTAAAAAGTGTTTCAGTTCAATTGAAATAAATATTATAAGATATGGAATAGGGTTAATATAAAACCAATAATTGATTCCTAGCAAGACTTAAGCACTTGAATGAACTTCGAGTTTGACTAAGAATAAATATAGTGAGTTATAAGTCTAAAGTTAACACAATCGAATTTAACATTGTGTATTAATTAATAGGAAGGGTTATAGGATGTAGATTAAAGTTTATATTATAACTACTATGCGTTGCTATGTGACTAATAGTTTATGTGCATGATTATATAATTGTGTAGGGCACGTGAAGTGCAGATAGCTGTAAGTTGTTAAACTATTATTGGTAAACCACGATCAAGACAAGTCTTTTAGTTCCTATTTGCTATGTGAACTTGATGATGAACTGTTTTAAATCTTTGTTGCAAAGTGCATGATGTGTTCTATATATATTGAAAGTTTGAAACGTTAAAGTCAATTTATGACTACGTTGATTGAATAATGAATGTAGATTGAGTAAGGAACTCAATCTTTATACTTGTTATATGAACTGCAGCATGTATGTTATGCTAGTCCAATGTTTATGAGATGTATGTTGAGCATGTTATTATGTGCTATGTGATGCATGAAAATCAAGTTAGATTTTCTTTGAATTTGTCGAAAGCTCAACCTTGCAAATAACCATTTTTGCAGGTTAAAGATTCAAGGTAAAGTTATGTGTTACTTGAAAGACATGTATTAGATGTGATACTTGAAGATTTATACACTTTGGTTGAGTTATTATTATGTGAACCATGTTTAAGATTCCGAATAATGTATTAATGTTGAAATATAATATCGTTTTGCGATGTAAATTCTTGTAGTATTAAAATAATTCTGAGATAGTTAGATATAAAGGTTGAAAGTCTTGGGAATGAGAATAGTTTGTAATAGAAAATTTGTAAGACCCCAACTTTTATGAATAAAGATGAATTTTTCTATAAATATCATTTTGAATAATTAGTGTGTTGATTTGTTATAATATTAAAATTGTGGGTAATATTTATAAATTTTGCAAAGTAAGCAAGTTATTATATAATATTCGATTGATCGGGAAATATTCATTTTAGCAGGAAATATTAAATACGATAAGCACAATCATTGGTTGACCTGACAAAATTATTATCATCGGAATGAGAAAATGGCGAAATATCTTTTATGAAAATAACGGCGGAAGTTTTTTACCGTTAACTATTGAAATAACCTTAAGGTGTTAAAAAACAAGAATACACGTGGTTGACATAGTAGCTAGTACGGTATTGATTATTGATACTTACGTGAGAAGTCACTCGGTTATACTCAACTATTGCTACAAAGAATTGTTCGATCATATCTCTCATATTATTGATTCAATTATTATCACAAAGATCATCTGCATAATATTTTATATTATTAAATCAATAATTGAGACTACAAAGTTATTAATATTATTATTTGCAATATTGACGATGTCTGAAGTTACGTCGAGGAGAGGTTTGGTACTACCTAATTCAATGGCCGCCAAACAGAGAGAAATCCTTATTAGGAAAGCCTCTTTCCTATGAGCATCGCATTCATTGTTAAATATTGCGAATTATAGTAATGATGATAAATGTTAAAAATATTGAGAAATTTTTTTAAGTATTTGTGTAAATTTTGCTTATTATATGGACCCTCATTTACCCATTTTTCAAAGTAATCGGTAGAAAGTTATCCGGCGTATATATATATATATATATATATATATATATATATATATATATATGGGAAATGATCCATAGCATCTATTTGCTATGGATTAAAAAGAGGCATATAACATCTCCGCCGTCTGTTACAGTGGTGAACGGCTTGGATTAACATTTTGGACTCGTCATGGAATAAATTTTTTTTTTTAGCCCAAACAGACGAAGCAATCTTGGCAATCAAAGGTTTACGAGCTACATGGCCCTGGTAAATATTTTCTTCATTCACTTTTTTTCTTTATCCACTGACTGCATACTTCAACAACGAACAACATGGGATCAACCTGTTAACTGAAGAGATGCAAGGTTGAGATGACTTCTGAGGCATTGAAGTATGAATGATCTCTTAAGTTCTTTCACTCCCTTAATATTTCAATTTAGATGCCGGAATTTATTCTTTGGATGAGTTGGTAAGGAACCCTATTATGAAGTAAATCATGTTTGCAGAATCTTGGTGAAGGGTTTATATGATCAGTTCTTCAGGTTGAAACTTTGAATTTAAGTGGTGGAAAAGCAATTATGTTTGGTCAGGTGTTTAGGGTTCACTATCTGTTTTCTGCTGGCACCAAGCATATTTTAAAATTAAAGTGCCCAAACACAATCATTTTTGCAATATAAATGTTAGATCTTTGTATTGTAGATAATGTGGTTGAAATAGCGAGTAAATTGTGATTATTCTACTTTTGGTGCAGATTCATTCTCGGTTTTCTACAAACACTTTTCCTAGCTAGGACCGCGCTAAGCCTATGCGTGTTTTGGGCCATAATGGAGATATAAACACACTTCGGGGAAATGTGAACTGGTAAATTTTTACAAAATTTATTCCAATCTATACGTGGTTATCTACTAGATCATTATACCATGGAAAAGGACATAGGTCAATCTATTTTTAGCGTCACTGTTAGGATACACTATTAACACAACCTGTTCTGCTGCCTGCGCATTGATGAAAGAAATTGTATAAAATCTGGAATTAAGAGTATATTCATCAGGAACAAACCAATTTAAGTAGCGGCTTTGTTAAGAAACCCATTAATTGTCTGAATTGTGATTGTGGCTGGCAGAGGAGGGTCCATTCATGACTTATCACAAAAAAAATGAGGGTCAATTCATGTTGGTAATAGCAGTGTGGAGACTAGAAATGTATGTTAGTGATCAATTTCAGGTTTGAACATGATTGAATTCTCTATATATTATTGTGTGCTATTTGTATAGATATTCCACATGCCACACATATTTTCATCCCACATTGTAATGAATTTATGTATATATTCTGTGTATTCTTTGTCCTTTTTACCAGATTCTGAGGCTACATCTTAACCCCCCCAAACACCACAAACCAGAAAAAAAAGTTAGGAAGACAAATTTTGCATTCCTGAAGAGAGGATCATTTTCTTTGCCTCTTCTCTTTAGTGAAATTTCTGTTTACGATCTTTTTGGAGATTGCTACTGCTCTCTTTTGAGGATTTTTTTCCTCCCCCCCAAATTTCTCGTAGGGTGGTGGACAGATTGTTTCCTTTTTTTTGTATTCTTTCTTTTCATCTAATAAAATTTCCTTTTTTATCCAAAAAAAATGCATACTTGAATTTTGGGGAATTGCCGAGGATTTGGAAAGGGGGGTGTATCATTAGAGTTACATAAAACAACTTCCACCGATTCCATTATAACGTGTTTGATTAAGATTATTCAGAAGCATATTAGGCAGAATTTGGACTAGTTTCATCTTACTACACGTTTGCAGAGTTTGTTTGGAATAGCTTCCAAAGGCCAATAGGAAAGAAAAATGACAAATTCTGGAGAACACAATCTTTGAAAGTATTACCAAATTGGAATTCTAATCGTAAAGGTACAATTTGAAAATCTACTCCAGTAAGCTTTGCTTGAAGACCTTTTGGCAACTTATTCTTAGGCTAAAAAATTTCCTCTAGACTGGTGGTCCACACAATCTTTAGTGTTATGCTTCGTCCGCTAGATAGTCTAGCGGACCTTTATAAACCTTTCTCTAATTAGGGTCATCTTAGTTCAATTTTTTTTTTAATTCCGTCCGCTAGAAAGTCTAGCGGACGTCGTCCCAAAAAATTATACCCCAGGCGTTGCCTTTCACAATGAACGTTTAAGATGCTATTTATCCATTTTTAATTCATAAAGAAATACACTTTATGGATCGTTCTTTCTATATATATATATATATATATATATATATATATATATATATATATATATATATATATATATAATAAAAGGTGGGGCCCACATGTGATGATGACACATGGTGGGGCCCACGTGTGAAGGACTTTTGGTGGAGGAAAAATTTGAAGGTTCACGGGTGGGTGGATGTTTTCAAATAAACATGTGGTATGTATGTGTGTGTGTGTGTGTATATATATATATATATATATTATATTTTTCGTTTTGTTTTATTTGAGATTTTCAATCACAGAAGGTGCATATGAAATCTGTGACCTTACAGTTTGAATCCGTGAGTTTTTTTTCTTAACAGTACTCCTTCCATTCTCCTATAAATAGGATGCTTAGTTTAGAAATTGAAAATCACACCAGAATCAGAGAATTCTTCTTCTATAATATTGGCGTATTTCTTTTTCGAGTTTTAGAAAGCTTTGAGTGTAGAAAATAGTGAAAGTTTTCTTCAAGAATATCTCCGCTTATACCGGTTAGAATACTCTTCTTTTTTAAGGTAAGGGATGTTATTTTTGTTCGATATTAAATTCGAAATAATATTTTCTTCCATACTCTGTAGTATGTAAGTAATATTATTTCATTTCAGATTTTGAATTCTATACTCGTTTTGTTAAAGTTTTGGCTTCTAAACTCCATGAAATTAGTAGAATATCCTAGATATTTGGGTTTCATCCAGTATCTTTTCGTGGAAATATTATTCTGAGCATTCTTGATAAGTTTTAACTTTTTCATGTTGAGTACTTATTCACGGGTTCTTATTTCAAGTCTTATTCACGGGTACTTATTCACTCGAGTAATATTCACCTGGGGTACTATTCGTGATAAAAATTCGTTTTTGGTCCAAATTATTTTTGGTACAATATTATTCTTGAATTTTACTCCACAAAGCAGTATCATGTTGATAATTTGGACGTTAATGATTTGTGGATAAATTAAATTATAAATCTTTAAAAATTTATCCTTGAACTTGTTTTATTGAATTCTTATATCATCATCATCATCCTCATATTTATATTATGGTGAAAGTCATCTCGTATTTTGTAGTGCGTAGATGGACTTGGTATGATTATGTCTCAGGGATTATTCGATATAATCGTAATAGTAATGTTACAAAAGATGTGGGTAAAAGTCCTCATTTGTAGTAGTGCATTGATGGACAGTTGTTGGCATGATCATGACCATTGATGAATACACGAATATCCTTGGCCCATAAGTGCATGGATAATTTGTGGTCGTGATACTAAAGAATATCATCGATCGTAAAATGCGAGGGGTGATTCGATGATGCGGATTATTTATTGTGAGTCTCAAATGATAAAAGTAATGAAAACCTTTTAAATCATAGAAGATAGTAGATATCACGCCTACTACGATTTCTTCTAATGGATCGCTTGTTTCACCGTAGTTAAACTTGATGTTTATTATATTTTATCGGTTTAACACTTTGTTGAAGGTTAACGATAATTTATTCTCGCATTATCTTAGTCATAATATTTTTCTTGGGCTAGTTGAGCTCACACCTTTGCTTTCATTGTTCTCTTGAGAAATGATGTAAGACCTCAAATTTTTAAATAAAAGGAATTTTCTTTATTTATTATTTTGAAATAGTAAAGGTGGATTTGATTAATGTGGTTAGTTATGGGTAAAATCGTAAATATTTGAATAAGCAAGTGGTGATAAAATATTCATTATTATTGGGGAATATTCGTTTGGTCGTGGGATATTCAGATCTTTGTCGGGGAATATAAATGACGACGTAGCGATCTTTTGTGGGTCCCACAACGGAAAGCGATTGGATGAAGAAAACGACAAATATAAGTTGTTTATAAATACTCAGGCGTAGTTATTCAATTAATATTGTTGGAATACCCTTGGTTAAAACACACTAATACGCATTGTTGAACAAAGAGCATACGGTATTGCACCAATTATTGATTCTTACATAAGAAGGCACTACTCAATAATTATTACGATGAATTCTTCGTTTCGGTATTTTATTTTATTGATTCAATAATTGTTGCGTTGATATTTTATATTGTTGTTGTTTCAATAATTGTCATTACACAAGATTTTTTATTATCGAAGCAATAATTCATATTATCCGAATAATATTATTAGATAACATTATTGGCAATGTCTAGAAAGTTCATCTAAAGAGAGGTTTGGTCACCTAATCAATTGCGGCTACCAAGAAGGAGAAATTTTATTGAAAGCCCCTCTTTTCTAGAGAACTCGGTTGTCAATAATGTGATTACTGTAATATTATTTGTGAATAATTAATTATTGATTTATATGATAAGGAAAATATTGATTTTATGTGGATATAGATGGAGAAAATTTATAAAATGACAATTGTTGAAAATTAATATTTTATCATTTTTTTATAAAATAATTCATTTAAATATATTATTTTAATAATATATTAACGGTGATATTTTTATAATGAATGTGGGATATATGAGTATACGAGGAGAAAGAGTATTTTTGTGGCATTAAATGTTTAACACATATTTTGTGTGTTGGTGGACACAATTATTGACCGAAATTTGATTATAGCTTATAAAATCACCCGTTTGTGAATTTCGGTCAATTTCTGTTTGGAATTTTGAAAAACTTTCTTCTGTAAAGTTTTAGAGAATTGAATTTCCTATAAAAACTTGCGAGATTGAATTTTCCGATAAAAGGGCTATTTATTATGACTTATTGAAGTTTTATATATAGGGTGTGAATTGATTTTGGAGTTTAAATTATTTTTGTTAAGAAAACGTTTTTTGTATTTTTTTTGGACATCATTAACATGTGTGGCTGGTGTTTTGACCAAAAGGTGGGCTAAGGAAAATTTGTATAATTATATTAATATTATATTAAATTTTACGCTTTTGGTGTTCTAAGCATTTTCTATAAATAGGGTGCTTAGGTTAGAATTGAAAATCACACCGTAAATCAAGTTTTTCTCTCTATATTATCGAAAGCGTATTCATGTGAGTATTTTGAGTATACTTTGAGTATTGCTATACTGAGTGCAAGTTCAAGTCATAGCCTATATCCTGTGTCAAATTAGAAATCACCGATCTTTCGAGGTAAGGGATGTTATTTTCTTCTCAAATGATATTATTTCTTCAATATCATTATCTTTGAAATATTGGTTGGAATTTTTATCAAATTTGGAACTTTTTCATGCTGGGGTTACTATTCATGAGTTACTATTCACGAGTTACTATTCATGAGTTCTTATTCACGAGTTACTATTCACGAGTACTATCTATGAAGCGTGAAGATGTTTTTTGTGGAATTTCTATCTTTTGGTGTCTGAGTTACTTATTCACGATATCTGACTATTCATTTAATCTGACACTATTCATAGAAAAATGAAATTTCTTCTTTTGTCCAAAATATCTATTCTGGATACTAGCTTTGATTGTATCCATGTTTTGATCATTCTTGAATTTTACACCACTGTGATTATTTTTGAGGTATTTTTGGACATGGATAAAACAAAGTACAAATCCTTAATCCTTAATCCTTGTCATTTTGTTTCACTGGATTCGTTTCTTTAAAAATATTTTTCATCATCTTCAGTTTTAAATGATGATATTATGGAATATCTTTGGCCTGTAGTGCAAAGATGAATGATTTCTTGATGAATATATTTGGCCCGTAGTGCAAAGATGAATAGGTGTTGAGATGAACATAATGATCGATTAATATCTTTGGCCCGTAGTGCAAAGATGAGCAGTGTTTAGATGAACATGATTAATCGATGAATATCTTTGGCCTCAGTAGTGCAAAGATGAATATTTGATTTCGGATATATATGGATTGATGTTACAGGATAAAATATCGACGATGAACTTTTAAATTCATATATAGAAGATAGTAGTTTGCATTCTCTACTTAACTCTTCTAATGAATTGTTGTTTCATTGCAGTTGTTGATTTAAAATTTGTTGTCTATTGTATTCTATTAGATTTTTTTCTGTTGAAGACTAACGATAATTTGTTGTATATTATCTTAGTCATAATATTCTTCTTTGGGCTAGTTGAGCTCACCTTTTTCCTTGTTGTTCCATTTTTCTTCTCGGGAGGCGAGAATGTAGCTTAGTACTAGTCGGGGTATGGAATGAAGGTTCTAGAGAGTGTTGTTTAGTAGTCCTCACCATTTTTGTAAAATAATGTATCAATAATTATGATGGGGATTTATTTGCGTGTGGATATTGTCTAGATGACAATATCTGTATTTAAACTCACAGTTTATATGTTGTAATAATAAAGTTGTAGTTATTTCTGTACCATGTATATGGCGACTCAGAATGGGTTGGATGGAATGAACCTATTTTGGGGGCGTCACAAATAAGAATATAGCTGGGACTAGTCGGGGAATGGAGTGATGGTCCAGAAGATAGCATTAGTCGTCCTCACTATTCTGTGAAATAGTGTGATAATAAATGTACTGAGGACTCCATTTGAGTTTGAATATTGTCTAGAAGACAATAATCGTATTAGAACTCTCAGTTTATATTTTATCGTATTTTACACGACAGTTGTATTATTAAGTTGTATTTGAATTTTGTACCATGTATTCGGTGATTCAAGATGGGTGATGTATACCTATTTTGGGGGCGTCACAAAATTTTAATTATTCCACAAATTTCAATGGTTGTATTATCGTTTAATGATGTAAGATTTGAGGTTGAATGTATTGTTAACGACCGAAGTCGAGAATTAAATTATTTAAATTTTGGGGTCGTTACAGTTGGTATCAAAGCTGATAGGTTAGAAACCTTAGGTAAGAGTACCTTAGGCTATAACCTTAGAGAAGAGAGCTGCATATAATGAAAGAATAAGCTCAAATAGAGTTTCAACAATAAGAAGTAATTTAAGAAATTTATAAAGAAGGGATTAAAACATGCGTGTGAGGATTCAAAGAAGAATCTCGCAGAGTTATAATGAATATGAAAGTGGGGTTACCCAACTCCAATAATATGGATGTAAGGTGATAATAAATGGACAATGTCTATAAGAAGAGAATAATAAAGAAGTTAAGAATAAAAATTTATATTTAAGTATGGTACAATTGTACTCTTTAATAGTTGATGTATGGTATCTGGGATAAATGATTCCTTCATAGAGTGAAGGTATATATGAACTAGTAACTCGGAACCTAGTTTGTTGGTTGTTTGTGGGAAACCACTCAGCGTACCGTATTGAAACTATTAGAGACTCGATGTGTACCAAGTATAGAAAATGGATACGTATGATGAAAATGTGGAATTCGAATGAAATGTTGAGCAATGTAAACGAAGTTAGAAATTCTTAAAGGAAGAATTGTTATATAAATAAGAGAATTCAAAGAAGAATCTTGAAGAGATATATAGATAAGAAATGGGAGTTACCTAACTCTAATAGCCAAGATAACGAATAATGATGAATAGACAAAGTCTGTAAGATTAAAAGCATAAAGATCGTACATGGTGAAAAAGGAAAGAAAGAGGATGTAAAACAAAACGATCACGAGTTAAGAAAAGACTTTTAAGGGAGATGATTATAGAATAAGATCATGACTTGAGCTGATTCAGTTATAAAGAAAGGTGGTCTGTACTATTTGAATAATTATAGCTTGATGCTATTAAGATAATGTACTATGATATAGTACGAGATAAACTCACGAGGAGTTATAGATAATGTGATACGAGGAATTCGTATTAAGTAAATTAAGGGAAAGTTGTTAAGAGTAAGGTAATCTTAGGTGGGGATTTTAATTGAGGACTCATATGGTGACTAAGTTTTACAAACCTTTGTATGGGCAGAGATTTGGTGCATGTACTTGGTTTATCACATTGATAATCATTGGAATGTCGGTGTCGCGCTATTAATGTATATGTGGTGGAAAAGTGATTCTTTTCTCATGTGTATATTTGATAGTTAGAGGCTTTTAAGGTTAGGATAGATGATATTAAGATTAGGTACGGTTTTTAAAACTAATGCATATGGTAATTTTGTGACTCATAATAATATGGTATGTTTTGAACCCCTCAGCGAATGGACGCCTATGGTCTGACTAGGATAAGTTCTTAAACTCATATTTTTGTGGCAAGTTCCCAAACTTCCAAAGTGTGGTAAGTTTGATGAACTATACTGGGGTATAGATAAGTTGTGAATGAAAAATTGAGGATTATAGGAATAGACAGAATTATTAAGCAAGGGATCAGTATATAAATTGGAGTTGCTGGTGGAGACATAGGTTTTCCAAATCTTCTAGCTTTGCTAGATTTTTGAAATTTATTGACTTCGTGCTGATGTTTGCTCTTCTATTTTTCTTGAAAAAAATTAAATCAAATGATGGAACCAATGAGTTTTAAAAACAATACCGCTATTCGTATGTCTATGCTAATTGTTTCGGCTAGACAAAAATGAATTAAAAATATCAAAATGTATTTTGTTTCTTTTTCTGTAGTAAATAAGGCATCACTAAATATGATGTTGATTTGACAAAGAGGAAGTCATCAATGCAATTGAACTTGGTGTTGGATGTGATCATAAGATCGTCAGCCCACTATGGTATGATGTAGCATGACAAAGTCATATAATGACTGAATCCTCAACGTACTATCGAGATAGTACGGTATCATGTCATCATAAAAGGATTTTTGAGAATTCTTTAAGATATGAGAATATATATATATATATATATATATGTATATATATATATATATATATATTTCGATTAATGTCTGAATTATTGTAGAAGTCTATTCTATTTGATTCAGCTAGACAAATATTGAAAGATGTTTATATAGTTCAACTGTTTCTTGAGAAGTTATGCCAAACCAAATTGTTTTGGTGCAGATTCAGGTGTTGAAAAATATTCAAAAATATATTTTGAGAAAAAATCATCTTTATTCATAAAAGTTGGGGTCTTACAACCTCCCCTTCTTATGAAATTTTGCCCTCAAAATTGGTGTACGTACCTGGTATGTCGAAGAGGTGGGGACACTTTGATTTCATTTCAGATTCTAACTCCCAGGTCATTTCCTCAATATCGTGGTTTCTCCACAAAACTTTAACTTGAGGTATAACCTTAGAGCATAAAATATGTTCCTTCTTATCCAAAATTTTAACAGGTACCTCTTCATATGTTAAATCTTCCGTTATTTCGTCTGGTTCTAACTCAATAATATGGTTTGGGTCTTCCACATATTTACGTAACATAGATATGTGAAAAACGTTTTGAACACGAGACATACTTGGCGATAAAGCGAGTCTATAGGCCATAGTTCCTACTCGGTCAAGGATTTCAAATGGGCTAATGAATCAAGGATTGAGTTTTCCTCTCTTTCCAAATCTTGTAAATCCTTTCCATGGAGCAACACGTAACAACAAATGTTCTCCAACATTGAATTCCACGTCCTTTCGATGAAGATCATCATAACTCTTTTGTCGATCTTGTGAGGTTTTTATACGTTGTCGGATCATTTGAATCTTTTCTGTTGTCATACGTACCAACTCTGGTCCCAAAAACGTTGCTTCACCCACCTCATCCCAGCATACTGGAGAACGACACTTGCGTCCATACAACGCCTTGAATTGAGCCATGCCGATACTTGCTTGATAACTGTTGTTGTAGGAGAATTCCACTAATGGCAAGAACTTGTCTGAACTTCCTTTGAAGTCAAGGACACAAAGTCTTAATAGATCTTCAAGAGTTTGAATAGTCCTCTCCGACTGCCCGTCCGTTTGAGGATGATATGCCAAACTAAATCGTAAATCTGTGCCCATAGCTTTTTGTAAACTAACCCAAAATCGTGAACTGAATCTTGGGTCTCGATCAGAAACTATGGATACTGGCCAACCATGCAGTCTTACAATCTTGTTTATGTACATACGAGCAAGACGCTCAAGTGAATAAGTTTCTCGTATAGGTAAGAAATGAGTAGACTTGGTCAATCTATCAATAATAAACCAAATTGCATCTATGCCTTGAGAAACCTTGGGAAGACCAGTAACGAAATCCATGGTAATGTGCTCCCACTTTCATTCTGGAATTTTAAGTGGTTGCAATGGACCTTTTGGCACTTGATGCTCTGCCTTGACACGTTGACAAGTTAAACACCTTGAGATAAACTTCGCGATCTCTCTCTTTATATTGCTCCACCAAAATGTATGTCAAAGATCATGATACATTTTAGTACTCCCAAGATGGATTGCAAATGGTGTGTTGTGTGCCTCCATCTTGATCTTATACTTTAAATCAGGGTCGTTAGGAACACAAAGTCTGGAGTTGACTCAAAGTATTCCTTCTTCATCAATTCTTGCTTCTGGAATAACACCTTCTTGCATTTTCTTCATCATACGCATTAGCTCCGGGTCCGTAGCTTGAGCAACTTTAACTGTATCGATTAAAGTCGGTTTTACTCGTATATTTTCCATCATCACATGAGTCCCTAGAGTCTTTATCTCTATCTCCATCCTTTGTAAGTCATACCAAATGGGTATTTGCATTTACAATATCGCACTCGTACCCGCATATGATCTTCTATTCAATGCGTCAGCTACCACGTTTGCTTTTCCAGAATGGTATAGAATGGTATGATCATAATCTTTCAACAGTTCGAGCCAACATCGTTGCAACATGTTGAGTTCCTTTTGGGTGAAGAAATATTTGAGGCTTTTATGATCTGTATAGATCTCCACTTTCTCCCCATACAGGTAATGCCTCTAGATCTTTAGCGCAAAAATGATTGCTGCCAACTCTAGATCATGAGCATGATAATTCCTCTCATATTCTTTGATTTGTCGTGAGGTGTAGGCTATGACTTTCCCATGTTGCATGAGAACACATCCTAAACCTTTCCCTGAAGTATCACTGTAGATAACAAATCCCTCCGAACCAGATGGTATTATTAGAATAGGTGCTGAAATGAGTCTCCTCTTGAATTCTTGAAAACTCTTCTCACATTCCTCGCTCCAGCCAAATTTTATATCTTCCCGAGTCAGCTGAGTTAATGGAGTAGTGATTCGAGAAAATTTTTCCACGAATCTCCGATAATAACCAGCTAAGCCCAGGAAGTTACGTAGTTCGGTTACTGACTTAGGTTGCTCCCAGCTTTGAATTGCTTCAATCTTTACTGGGTCAACAGATATTCTATGATTTGATATCACGTGCCCAAGAAATGCTACTTCCTCCAGCTAGAACTCACATTTCTTCAACTTGGCATAAAGCTTGTTCTCACGAAGCTTTTGGAGTATCAGCCTCAAGTGTTGCTCATGATCTTCACGGATTTTGGAGTATATGAGGATGTCATCAATAAAGACAACCACAAAATGATCCAAATATTCCTTGAATACTTGGTTCATCATATCCATGAAGGCAGCAGGAGCATTAGTCAATCCAAAAGACATGACTAGGAATTCGTAATGCCCGTACCGAATCTGAAAGCAGTCTTTGGAATGTCATCAGTTTTAATCTTTAAGTGATGATATTCGGAACGAATATCGATCTTTGAAAAGAATTTTGCTCCTTGCAACTTGTCAAACAGGTCATCAATAAGAGGTAACGGGTACCTATTTTTGATGGTGACATGATTCAACTCCCGATAATCAATACAAAGTCGCACAATCCCATCTTTCTTCTTTATGAATATAACAGGAGCACCCCAAGGAGACGTACTAGGATGAATGAAACCGATGTCTAACAACTCCTGCAGTTGGGTTTTTAACTCTTGAAGTTCAATAGGAGCCATTCGATATGGGGATTTGGAAATGGGTTTTGTACCGGGTTCAAGGTCGATACAAAATTCAATTTTATGCTCTGGGGTAGGCAAGGAAGTTCTTAAGGGAATACGTCAAGAAATTTATTAACAATAGAAATATCATTCAAATCTGACGTATTTTTTTTTAAATATGTGACATGGGCTAAGAAAGCTTGACTTCCTTTTTTCAATAAACAAATAGCTTTATGGCATGATATGACAGTGATTGCCTTTAGTGCTTTGGTCGCTTGAATTCACATAATAGGTTTGTTAGGAATATGAAAGCTAACAACCTTACAAAAATAATCAATTTTAGTATGATGAGAAGTTAACCAATCAATCCCTAGAATCACGTCAAATGCAAGTATTTTCAAAGAAATAAGATTGACAGGTAACGTGCGGGTGCCGATTTGAATCAAATAAGACTTATAAACAGTGGATGTAAAGAAGGTTTCTCCCAACGGAGTTTTAACAGATAAGTCAAAGTCTAATTCCTCCGTAGTCAAATTTAAACGTTGAGCGCAAGTAGGAGAAATAAAAAATGGGTATAACCAGTATCAAATAAGGTGTAGACTTCTCTAGAGTTTATGATTAGCTTACCTGTGATGACCCTTGAACTACCGGCTTTGACTTCTCTGGGACGGCCTTTGGTGCCTCCATCCCAACTGGACTTGGCTTTACTGCACGACAAAATCGGGCTAGGTGACCTTCTCTTCCACAATTGTAACATATTTTTGGACAACTGCATACAGTTTGGACTGATGTGTCCCTCCCCTTCGTATTTGAAGTATACAATTGGTGGTCGCTCTCCTTCCTTAACAACGGGTGCTGGTGCTGACGCCTTTCCATCATTGTTGAATCTCCTCTTCTTAAAATGTCCACTTTTATTATGTTGTCCATGATTACCACCGCAGTGGTTACCATTTCTGGCATGTTGATTCCCTCCACATTTGTTGTCACCTCTTCGATGACTGCTACCACTGGTATTATCATTTTGTCAGCTGCTCTCGCTTGGTTGGGTTGACTCATTATCACGCTCCAATAGCTGAGCCCTATTTACAACATCTAAATACAAATAGAATTTATGAGAAATGAGGTATTGACGTATTTCGTGTTTCAAACCTCGCAGAAACATTCGCGTCATTCTCTTCTCATTATCAACCAAATGGGATGCAAACCGGGCCAACTCGGCAAACTTAGCCTCGTACTACGACACGGTTATATTTTTTTGCTCTAGCTTGATGAACTCCACCTCCTTCAAGTGACGAATACTTTTGGGAAAGTACTTGTCGTTGAACAGTTCTTGGAACTTCTCCCAAGATATTTTGAGGGCGGCAGGCTGAGTACGTTTTACTGATTCCCACCAATAATCTGCCTCTCCTCTAAACATGAAGGTGGCAAAGGGAACCTTTTGCTCCTCGGAGCATCCCAAGACATCAAATATCTTGGTGATCTACTTTATCCACGTCTCTGCCTTGAGTGGTTCTGGCTTTCCAAAAATCTCCGGTGGTCCCAGCTCCTTGAACTACTTAGCGGTGACTATCCGAGAGTTGTAGTATTTCCACATGCAGTTTGGGCAGGAGTCTCTCTCGCCTGATGTTGCATGAATTAAAAAAAGCCTCTAAACATTCTGTCGTTCATCATTTGGTCGGTGTTGTTATGTACAGGAGGATTGTTGCCTTCCTGATGCACATTTTCCTGGTTATTGATATATGGTGACTCGACGGTCTCCTATGCTCCATTGCTTATCTCAACATTCTCGGATGCCATTTTCAAATACTGCCATAAAACAAGGGTTAATTGACATACCACATAATACCCATATATTCTGACCAACCAATCAAATAACAAATAAGCTTAGGTAGGTCATACTAGCGAAGAAATTACCCGTCTCTCCCCTCCTAGTTCTAGTCTCACATCTCAGCCAGGGATCATATCCTTAAGCTTTCATACCAACTGTGATGCCCCCAAAATAGGTATACATCACCCATCTTGAGTCGCCAAATACATGGTACAGAATTCAAATACAAACTTAATTATACAACTGTCGTGTAAAATACGACAAAATATAGCTGAGAGTTTTAACAAGAATATTGTCTTCTAAACAATATCCAAACTCAAATTCAATCCTCATTACATTTATTATCACTCTAAAAAGTGAGGACTATTAAAACAATCATCTCGGACCATCACTCCATTTCCCGACTAGTCCCGGCTACGTTCTCATTTCCTGAAGAGAACAATGAAAGCAAAAGGGTGAGCTCAAATAGCCCGGTAAAAATATTATGACTAAGATAATGCAAAATAAATTATCGTTAGCCTTCAACAGTTTTAAACTGATAAAATATAATAAACATCAAGTTTAACTGCAGCGGAACAAGTAATCCATTAAAAGAGTCAAGTAGAGCATGATATCTACTATCTTCTATAATTTAAAAAGTTTATCACCAATTTTATCACTAAGACTCAGCTTAATAAATAATACACATCATCGAATCATCCCTGCACTATGGGTTAAGGATATTCATTAGTATCACGACCACGAATTATCCATGCACTACGGGCCAAGGATATTCGTGTTTTCACCAATGGTCATGATCATGCCAACAACTGTCCATCAATGCACTACGGGCCAAAGATGACTTTCATCACAATATAAGCATGAGGATGATGACAATGATATAAGAATTTAATTAAATGAAAACAAAGTATAAATTTTTAAAGATTTATAATTTAATTTATCCAGAATTCAATAATGTCCAAATTGTCAACATGATACTGATTTGTGGAGTAAAATTCAAGAATAATATTGTATCAAAAATGATTTGGACAGAAAAGAAATCAATTTTTGTCATGAATATTATCCCGGGTGAATAGTAATCGAGTGAATAATATCCCGTGAATAGTACTTTATAAATAGTACTTCGGGAATAGTACTTTATGAATAGTATCCTATGAATAGTACTTTGTGAATAGTATCCCATGAATAGTACTTTGTGAATAGTACCCCATGAATAGTACTTTGTGAATGTTACTCCGTGAATAGTAGTCTGGCATGAAAAGCTTAAAATTTAACAAGAATGTTCAGAAAAATATCCTCGTGAACGATACTAGATGAAGTGCAAATTTTAAGGATATTCTACTAATTTCACGGAGTATAGAAGCAATACTTTAACAAAATGAGTGTAGAATTAGGAATATGAAACGAAATAATATTACTTACATACTATAGAGTGTGGAAGAAAATATTATTTCATACGAATACTGAACAAAATAATATTCCTTACCTTAAAAGAAAAAAGATTCATTCGGTAGAGAGTGGGATATTCTTGAAAAAACTTGAACCTGCTTTTCTACACTCAAAGCTTCCTAAAACTCGAAAGAAATACACTCAATATTATAGAAGAAGAATTCTCTGATTCTGGTGTGATTTTCAATTCTAAACTAAGCATCCTATTTATAGGAGAATGGAAAGGATACTATTAAGACATCTCACGAACGAAACAATCGAAAAATTCATGGGAGTCGAATTTCTGATTCACAAGACTTTACTGTGCACTACATAGTAAAATACTATGCAAATAAAATAAAATATATTCTATTTTTCATAAAAATAAAACTTATTATAATATATATATATACATATAATAAAACTTATCATATATATATATATATATATATATATATAACATGTGTATACTACCACCCGTAACCCTTATCAGACTCTCCTCTCCCCCAAAGTCATAAACATGTTGGCCCCACCCTATAATTCGTCCAACATATGGGCCCCACCATATATATATATACTGAATAACTTTCTACCAATTATTTAGAAAAATGGGTAAATGGGGATAAAAATAATATGCCAAAATTTACAATAAATACTTCATAAAAATCTCCTTAATATTTTTAACAACATTTATTCATCATTATTATAACTCACAATATTAATAACCAGATCGTTCCTAGGAAAGAGGGGACTTTCCGATAAAGATTTCTCCCTATTGGCGCGCAAAACATAAATTTTACACAAAACATAAAATTTTAAATGTTATTTTATGTGTAATTTAATATTATTTTACGGACTCGAAGACTATATACTAAGATACCTTTTCCTTAGATCTATAGCCTATTGCTCTGATACCAAAACTGTGACGCCCCCAAATCTATACGCCCACAATATCTGATCTGGTGCTCACAACTAATTAATTAATTAAACACATCCAAATCTATACACCCATGGTATCTGATTCAGTGTTTATATCTAATTAAACTACTATACATATATGACTAGATATAATTCCCATCTATCCAAGGTTCACAGTATCCCATAACCTATAATAATTCACTATAAAACTATTGTTGTGTTTGGATACCCTCACTTGGATGTATAGATTGTATCTATGAATAGTATCTATCTATCCGAAATCTAGAATATCAGTAATAGCATGAACAATCCATATTACCAATACCATCACTCAGATGTATAGTTTATATCTTGTGGATTACTCTATCGTATCGATAGTACCAATCTATTTGAAATCTAGAGTATTAGCAATAACATGAACGTCCATATTACCAATACCCTCACACAGATGTATAGTTCCCAAGGATCTCATAATAAATCAAAAGTACTAATTACATCTATTTATGTAAAGGAAACACGGTTGTGGAAATAAAAGATGATATTATATCATATATATAAAGGTTCAATTACATGATTCTTCATAAAGAATTCCTTATTATAAAAGTCTTACATTATGCTAGATAGTAATTTAAGCTAATCTAAGCATGGTCTCTTCCCATTATTTGTTCCAGATGTGCCAGGGTTACCATCTAATACTGCAAAGGAAATAATTTTCAAGAAGGAGCTATGACATGCTCAGCAGGTTTGTATTTATATACATAATGTAGGATTTGAAGAAATATAACAGTTCAATAACTCTTCTCAACTGAGTGTTGATTACCATTTTTGGATTTTCATTTCTGTCAGTCACAAAGACTTAGAAATCTTGTTTGAATATGAGACAGAGGATTAACCTATTCAACATCCTACGAGTATTCATCTCATCCTAATCGTGCCCATCTTGCACTAAGTGTCAGTTTTACTAGCACCCATTTTCCCTCCCAGGGATATACAACTCAGTATAGGATATCTTACCAAAATGATTTGGTTTGACAAAACAGTTTATGCTTGATAAACAATTATTTAATAACACATGAATAAATAATTAATTTTTTAGTTATGTTGAAGCTATAGTAATAACTTCACAATAATTGGTAACAAATTTTGTTCGGTATAATATATCGAAAAGCAATCAAGATGTGAATCTTGTTCAACGTATAAGTAGGGTTCAAGAACTTGCGTAAATAATATATTAAGGTTTAAAAGACTTGCCTGAGCAAAGATCGTCTAATTAACGCGTTTAATAATACATAATATGTTCAAACATATATATATATATATATATATATATAATACATTAGTATCGATAACAATACTGAACTACACAAACTATTCACGTTCGGTCTAAGTTTGATATGATTTCGGTGTCCTAAAACCGTACTAGATATTTAATAAGCTAATATCATGGTTTAAAATTTAATTATAAACTTTATTATAATTTTAGATCATTTATATATCTTTTATAATAATTTCCGGAAGCTTATAATAATTTTTAGATATTTATTTGTCCATTAAATAATTTTTAAATCATTTATTACTATTTTTAAATAATTAATATTTACTTAGAATATTATTATAAACTTTGTTATTATTTTTAAATAATTTATAACCACTTAATATGATTTTTAAATTATTATCATTTTTAAATAATTATTTATTATTTATAAATGATTTATCCAATTAATTATTAATAACTTAATTATTAATAATATTTTAAATAAATAAATATTTATTGAATTTATGCAAAAATATTAAAAGTTAATTATTATAACTTAAAATAATTTTTAAAACTGTTTCTATATTTATTTATTAATTATTTCTAATTTATTTTATTTATTTAATTTACTATCTGTCGCTAAAGGCCTATAGCGACAAAAAGTGTGGCTATAGGTGTTTTTCAGCCTTGAAGAACAACCTTAGTCATAGCTAAGGGGTCACTTTGACCTAGCTTTAATTTCCAATTAGTGTTGATTCTGAGTTTGTAAGTGTTTAGGTATTGTAAAGTACAGCTAGAGGCTGTTCTTGGTGTTCATCAGTTTTCTGGGTTTTTCAGAAAACGCATTCATGCTTGGTCAACGATATTTGACCATTAATTCTAGTAAACTATGAATTAATTAATAGTTTGAGTGTCATAGATATGTAGTATGTATGTCA
This sequence comes from Panax quinquefolius, assembly GCA_020205615.1. Classification (NCBI taxonomy): domain Eukaryota; kingdom Viridiplantae; phylum Streptophyta; class Magnoliopsida; order Apiales; family Araliaceae; genus Panax; species Panax quinquefolius. The sequence goes on along the minus strand of CM035157.1, from coordinate 46,148,243 downwards.
GGGTATCATTACACAACACTTAGACATCCTAACAACATATAGAAAGCAATTTAAAGGTCAGTCAAAGTACTGGCACAACTTGTTCTTGAGATTTCTGGGTAACCCAGAAATCAGAACTTCGTGGTCGGTCAACGACTTTTGACCACTTATATCTTGCAATATATGCATCCAATAAACCTGTTTTCTCTTCTAGATTACTAACCACATGTAATACTACAACTAGCATATAATTAACAGACTTAGATATTAACAAGCAAGAATCTATAGTCTCCGACATTCGAATGTCAAGACCTATGTTTTCAGATTTTCCAGATTGCTTAAAACATCATTTTGATGCATCTAGATGTTATGAAAACATGATTTACCAACTTAAAATACTTAATAACATGTTATTACATATATTTTAACAACTAAACATTAAATCTAACATAGCATCAAAGATCTAAGGAAAAATTAGGGTTTGCACCTTTCTTGAGTGATACTTGATTTCTGATTTCTGATTCTGATCTTGCTATCAGTAGGGCTTGTATAGGTATGAAATATAAGTGTATAATATTTGAGAATTCGTGGGTTTGGCCTGAGGTTGAGCTTCTATTTATAGACTTTAGCAACTTAGGTTTTTTAGATATTTTCCACCTACTCGCCTCCCTTAATATCTGATCTTGTTAACTTGTGCTTCTTTGAAGTTGATACCTAGTCATGTGTGAAAGTAGTACGCATACAAGCCAATCATGTATGATGATAAAACATATACTTTATAATCAATCTTATTTATTTAATAATAAAAGAATTAATTATTAAAGGCATTTATTATCTACATGGTGTTGTTTTAATAATATGTGATAAACTCATAGTTTTAAGCAATACTTTTAGAATCATTATGAGATCATGCTAATGAGATCTAAATTCTTAGATAGCTTAAAACTAAAATATTCTCAATCAATGGATTACTAAAAAGGGGATTAGTGAATCCAGATAGATTGATACATAAGTTGTTTGCTCATTGGATGAGAATGATTGATCTCATGATCATTTGTGTGGAGACTGTGACACCCCCAAATCTGGGTACTTCAATTCCACGGGATTTGATGTTCACTGTACAAATATCATCTATCTATCTACCCATAATAAATGCAAACAATGGAATAGATAGAAATAATAATAAATCTCCCCTTATGGGGTTACATCAACTACATAATAAATACAATCCCAGGTTAATCTAACCTTAAACATATGTGCGGAATTATAAACAATTAAGTCTTAAACAACATCATTAACTTAAGTCTAACATAAATACATCATCAAATAAAATAACAAGTCTTCAACACTTGCTAACTTTGCCCTTGCCTTTACTAGTGGAAGGTTCACGCTTCTTTCGTTCTTAATCGCAATGTTATTATTAGCAAGAGTGAGCACTAATGCCCACAAGTATAATAATGAAATAACAAAGATAATAACATACGAGTAAATCAAAGACATCGAATAAAAGCTCAACTTTTGAATCATGAATGAATAACAAGAAACAAAAGAATTCTCGAGGGTCATAAGACCTTGAACTATGTCCTAGGTTATCAAGGGTTATACTTGAAACCTTTAATGATCATAAGACTATGGACCTTTCTACTCGTGATTAGGGGATCAAATTTCAGTACAACATCATGCACAATATCTTAACGCTTAACGATAAGTAAATCCCTTTGCAGGTTGTTCATCTCGGTTTGACATTCGAGTCCGCACTAAAGGAAGTTTGGTTTGGACAATTCATCAAGGGTTCGGAAATTTAGAACGCTCATCAATTATGGACTAGTCGAATCAATAAGGGTTCGCTAGTCTAATAAGGTTCAATAATAATGATATTCAAATTGAATAATAATCTCAGGAAGTATACAATAGGACAATTATTGTATAACTGAATCATGCTTTGAAAAGATAATCAACCTTTAATATAACATTTGAACATGAATAATAATAATGATAATTTACTCGAGGTAATTAATAAACTTGAACAATAATGACAAGTAGGGTTAGGAAACTTGCCTCAAAGTAGGCTAAACGATTACTACTTCGTTCACCACAAATCCTACACACATACCATATGTATTCACGACATTCATTAGTTATATTTTCACTTAATTATTTAATATAAACTACACTTTATTTAACAAATCATTACCCTTCTAATTTAATTACTTAATTAAATTAGAATATTTTCATCCTCTTACTATTATTACACTAGGATAAATTATTTCATAATAATTTCCATCTAATATTTAATTTATTCAATAAATATCTCAATTAAAATATTTACTTTATTTTATAAATATTTTAATAATATTTTTCATCGAATATTTATTTTATTCCATAAATATCTCAATTAAAATATTTACTTTATTTAATAAATATTTTAATAATAATTTTCATCGAATATTTATTTTATTCCATAATATCTCAATTAAAATATTTAATTTATTTTATAAATATTTTAATAATAATTTTCATCGAATATTTATTTTATTCCATAAATATCTCAATTAAAATATTTAATTTATTTTGTAAATATTTTAATAATAATTTTTATCAAATATTTATTTTATTCCATAAATATCTCAATTAAAATATTTAATTTATTTTATAAATATTTTAATAATAATTCTCATCAAATATTTATTTTTATTTTTTTTTATTTTTTTTATTATTTTTTTAACCGTCGGGGCGGGGTAATTTAGTTTGGTAACTATCACGTAAGGTGGTTACCTAAGCTCATTTTCTGTAGCTTCATAGATTCATAGATTCATTAACATAACAAGGCCAAATTAGGCCAAAAATCAATCACAGGTAAAATTATACATGAATATGGTCATAACTTTCAATTAGTTATTTTTTACACGAATTTAGACTTACCCAATCATTATAATACATATATAATCATTACTTAACCCATCTAGCATGATTTTTAACAAGTTACAACACATAATTTGCAAAATCAACACATTTACTTCCACTGTTCTTGATGTTCTTGAAGGTTTTGAAAATAAAACATGAAAATTGTCAGTACGGATTCGTTATAACACCGAATCCGTTTATTTAAACTTTGGTCTCTTCGTATCAACATGCATAATAATATACTAGTGTAAAATTTAGAGATAATATACGATTAATACATAAAATATCACGTATAAGGCCATAAGGCCAAAACCCATACTCTGTAATTTTGTAGAAATCATATACGATGTAATATTATGAAACTGATGATATGGAATCATGCAATATATATATAAAATACGATTTGATACATCTTAACCCATAAATAACTCATAAATATTACTCATTTCTCAATCACAGAGGCTTTACGAAACTTTGAAAGCCATTTTCTTATAAAAACTTAATGACGTAAAATAGAATTTGGGAAGGAGAATTACCCGCAGTATAATTAATGGAAGATGAATTCCTTCTCGATGACTCTCACAATCCTCTTAACAACTCGACTTCTCAACTCTTTCTCTCAGATTTCTCTACGTTATGCTTTCTAGACTTAAGCAAATAATGAAGAAGAAATAAAAGAATACGTAAACTAAATAATGAACAACTGACGAGTTGGTGGTCAGTTACTCAGTCATGGGTTAACTGGCCCCAACTCCCTTTAGTGCCATGTTTGCCTAGCTAGAATAGGTTTAAAAAAAACTATTTAATTTAATAAAACTTTATCACATAGTTAATTCATGCCACACCCACTTGCACAATAATCAAATATCTTATTTAATATAAATAAAATATAATAACTTCTCATAAATTCACATAGTCATATATTTAATTTTCTCATTAATTAATAATGTCAAATTATTAACTCTCTAATTAATAATTAATTTAATTAAAATAACATCATGCTTAATTAAATATTTCATTTAATTCAATAAACTCAATTAATTACATACTTGAATAATAATTATTCTCCACATTAATTTAATAAATGTAACACATATAATTAAATTAATCTACCACAATGCATCAAATAATTATTTAATCCAATAATTAAATCATCGAAAAATATTTATTTAATTCAATAAATATTAAAATTAAATTACAAAAATCTCGTTCATTACATCTTTCCCCTTAAAAGGATTCTCGTCCCCGTAATCACGACTCAATAAATTCAACCTGCTACATTCTCCCCCCTTACAAAGATTCTCGTCCCTAGAATCGGTTACATAATTAAGTAAATAAATGAGGGTAATTCTTCATCATATTCTCTTCGAGTTCTAACGTAACCTTCACAACGGTGGTGGTTTCTCCAAATTACCTTAACATAAGGTATAACTTTATTTTCGAGAACTTGTTCTTTTGATTACGATAATTTGATAGGAATTTCTTCAGTAAGACAAGTCTTTCTCAAAATGCAGGGTTCAGTATTCAATTACATGCTTGTAATCAGCTTTGTATGGTCGTAATACAGAAACATGGAATACGTTGTGGACATTCTCGAGTGATGGAGGTAAGGCTGGTGGTAATATCCCACAATGGAGAGATGGAGGTCCGGAGGTGGGGACACGAAGCCAGTCGGTATTATCCCACAATGGCTAGAGAGGCAAAGATCTTTGGGCCTGTGTGTGTGATCGGATTCTCGACGGGACGCGAGAAATTTAAGTGGGGAGTTTGTAATAACCTCAAATCCACATCGAAAGATAGAGGGAAAATTTATCTGCATATAAGGAATTATGTAACTACCAATAGTACCTTCAAGTCATGACCTTTTGGGAGCCTGTGGTGGGCTAAGATGACCCAAGAAGATACTATTGGGTCAGTAGTTTGAGGCCTTATTTGGATGGATTTGATTCGATTCAGACTTGGGATTTGACCCGGGTTATTTCAGAGACACTAAAGCAAGTATGTAGGTGCCTATTGGAGAATAAGTTCACTGAACGTGACTCGCTAAGGAATACCTAATGGAGTTTTACTTTCCTGTCAATAGGAATTCATGTACTGATAGTAGTACAAATGATCCTTAGACTTGAGATCATCATAGTATCTTATATATAATGAATTACACTTTGACTTATTCCTTAAGACTCTTAGGGTATATCAAAGGGTATGCTTGGGTGTAATAAGTTATATATGGAGATAATGAATGATCAATAAAGAATTTACCACTTCTAGTAAAAGAAGTGAAATGTCCAATGTGATTCGATAAATGACAACCCAGGAATCATTGGCCAGGGTGGAATGAAATTAGAAAGTAGTTTCTAATTTGCATTTATTCGGAGTTGTACATTTGGGAATCGAAATACATATAATTAAATAAAATAAGACTTGATAATAATTCCATGTCTTATATATAATTGGGACATTGTATGGTGGAAGGATTGAATTGTACGATAACTATTTACTCAAAGGTTCTTTTATGATTAATGTTGAAATCTATATTATCTGGAAAGTCGTTGATCGCTAGGGAGGCTTATCCCTATTGTAGAATAAATATTATTTATTTAAATAAATTAAAAGTTTAATTTATTTATTTAAATAAGATTAGAATTGTTCTTATTGACTTATTCACAACCAGTTTAACATGGAGAACCTAAAGGGTCACACCATAAAAGGAAGAATAATTATTTAAGAAGCTAATGTCATAATCGTAATAATATGTTAAGTATATTTAATATAATCTATGGTGATAGAATAAATTAAATAGCTTAATATTTATTATTTTATATTTTGAAAATATTAAATATAAATTAATAAGAGGAGTCTTATTAATATTATTACTATTATTATTATTTTAATTTCTAAATGAGTTTAGGAAATAATTTAATATAAGTACTCTCATTTATTCCTAATAGGATTAGGAGGCAAAATTAGTTAAAGGAGTTTAATTAATTATCCCTAAAAAGATTAGGGAGCCTATTTAATTAAAGAAGTTTAATTAAATAAGTAATACCTTATTATATTAAATAGGGTTAACTGATATCTTTATAAGAGGAGTCATATATCAGATATCAGATATACGTAATTCCAATAGTTGGAGAGTACGCTCCCTTTTTCTACAGAGATATGAAAAACTAGGGTTGGAACCAAGACACCCTTCTTCTTGAAAATTATTCTTTCTTGGTGGATCACCTCTAGAGGCCATACACTTGGGTGGCTAACAATGATCAAAGGAAGGAATCTACTCGGAGATCACGAAGAAGTAGGAGTTGAACTTGTAAGACCCCAACTTATTATAAATAAAATTGAATTTTCTCTATTCATTATCTTGAAATAATAAGGAGTTAATTTGATATAATTCTTTGGTTATGGGTGAAATGTGCAAATTTTGCAAAATAAGCAAGTGGTTATAAAATATTCATTTTATCGGGGAATATTCGTTTGGTCGTGGAATATTCTTGCTGTCGGGGAATATTCATACGACGACGCAGCCATTTGTGGGCCCCATAATAGAAAACGGTCTGATGAAGAAAACGACAAGTTTGAGTTTTTATAAATAACGGCGTAATTATTACATGAATTAACTTTGTTGGGTCACCGGTGGTTAAAATACTGATGAATACGCTGGTGGTTGCAAGAGTAACACCGGTATTGCACAATATTTTTGAATTATTGATTCTTACGTAAGAAGACAATACTCAATAATGGTTACAGTAATTACTGTTTAATATTTTATTTTATTGATTCAATAATTACTGCGTTGATATTTTATATTATTGTTGTTTCAATAATTGTCATTGCACAGTATTTCCCATTATCATATCAATAATTCATATTATTTGAATAATTTTATTAGATAACATTATTGGCAATGTCTAAGGAAGTTCTGTTTATGAAGAGGTTTGGTCACCTAATTGCGCACCAGTAAGGAGAAATCCTTATCGGAAAGCCCCCTCTTTCTTGGGAACGACCTGGTTGTCATAATTGTGATTCTGTAATATTATTTGTGAATAATTAATTATTAATTTATATGATAAAAAAATATTTATTTTATGATGGATAGAAAAATATTTATTTTGTGTGGATATAAATGAAGAAATTAATGTTGAGGTGTTTTATCAATATTTTGTCAGAATAGAGGTATTAAAAATCGTCCGTATGTGGATTTCAGGCATTTTTTTTGGAATTTGGAAAAATTTTCTTCTGTAAAGTTGTAGAGAATATGATTTCCTATGGAATGGATATAAAATTCGTATTTTTCTGATAAAAGTGCTATTTATTATGAATTGTTGAAGTTTTGAAAATTAAATATTTTTATTAAAATTATGGGTGGGACCCACTTTTCTTTTTTGTCAAAACATGTGCTGGAATTAATTTTCAAGTATGGTGGGCTGAGAATTGTCAAGAAGCATGCGTAGAAAAGAAAGAAAATTATATTATTATTTATTATTTAGTCTCCTATGACGTTCTAGCATTTTCCTATAAATAGGCGCTTAGGTTAGAATTGAAAATCACACCAGAAATAAGTTTTCTCTCTCTATATTATCGAGCGTATTTTGTGAGTATTTAGATACTTTGAGAGTTGCTATTCAGTGCAAGTTTCCTTCGACTTTACATCCGATATTCCGATCAGAAATACTGTTATTTTGAGGTAAGGGATGTTATTTTCTCCGTAAATGATATTATTTTCTTCAATATCATTATGCCGAAATATTAATATAAATTTTATTCTGGAATTTCTACCTTTTTATGTCGATGTTACTATTCACGTATATGACACTATTCACGTATACGACACTATTCACTGAAAAATGAAATTTTTTCCTTTTTATCCAAGATGTCTATTATGGTTACTATCTTTGATTGTATTCATGTTTTGATCTTTATTCTTGAATTTTACTCCATTATGGTTTATTATGGAGTATTTTTAAACTTGAATTATCTAAAGTACGAATCTCTAATCTTTGTCTTTTTATCTTACTGGATTCGTTCTCTAAAATGTTTTTCATCATCCTCAGTCTTTAATGGTGATGCTTGATGAATATCTTTGGCCTGTAGTGCAAAGATGAATGATTACCTAATAAATATCTTTGGCCCGTAGTGCAAAGATGAACATGTGTTGAGATGAACATGACCAACTGGTGATACAAATGAATATATTTGGCCCGTAGTGCAAAGATGAATACTTGATGCAAGATGTATATTGATTGATGTTACAGGGATAAAATATTGATGATGGACTTTTAAATCTTAGAAGATAGTATAATTCATTCTCTACTTAACTCTTCTAATAGATTGTTGTTTCCGCTGCATTTGTTGATCTAAAACTTGTTGTCTATTATATTCTATCAGATTTTTCCCTGTTGAGGACTAAGGATAATTTGTTGTATATTATCTTAGTTATAATATTCTTTACTGGGCTAGTTGAGCTCACCCTTTTCTTTTTTGTTCTATTTTTCTTCTCAGGGAGCGAGAATATAGCAGGAACCAATCGGGGTATAGAGTGATGGTCCTAGACAGTTGTTTTAGCAGTCCTCACTATTTTTGTAAAATAGTGCATCAATAATTGTAATGAGGAATTTATTTGGGTGTAGATATTGTCTAGAAGACAATATTTGTATTTAAACTCACAGTATATGTTGTCGTATTTTGCACGACAATTGTAATAATAAAGTTATAGTTATTTTCTGTACCATGTATTTGGCGACTCAGAATGGGTGATCTATACCTATTTTGGGGGTGTCACAGTTGGTATCAAAGCTTAGGGATATGGTCTCTGGCGAAGATCGGGGAATAGAAGTAGGAGGGGAGAGATGAGTAAATTCTTCGCTAGTGTGTCCTACCTAAGCTTATTTGTTGGTCATAATATAGGGATATTATATGATATGTTAATTTATTTAATTAACCTTTATTTTATGGCAGTATTTAAGAATGGCAGCTGAGTACGTTAACAATAGAGTATATGAGACCATGGAACAACCTTCAATCATCAATCAGGAGAACGTGCAACAGGAAGGCAATATTCCTCATGTAAACAGCACTACCGAGCAAACGATGAATGATAGAATGTTTAGAAGTTTTTTGCAGTTTATGCAAAATCAGACGAGGGAGACTCGTGTACAAAATATGGGTGGAAATGATAGCAACACGCGGTTTGTCACAGTCAAACAGTTCAAGGAATTGGGACCACCAGACTTCTGGGGAAAGCCAGATCCGATTAAGGCAGAAACGTGGGTAAAGCAAATTACCAAGATATTCGATATCTTGGGATGCACGAAAGAATAGAAGGTTCCATTCGCCACCTTTATATTTCAGTGGTGAAATGATTCTTGGTGGGAATCACGTGAAGCGTACTGACCGGTACTTTTTAACATGTCTTGGGAAAAATTTGAAGCTGTTCAATGACAAGTACTTTCACGAAAGTATTCATCATATGAAGGAGGTAGTAGTTTATTAGATTGGAGCAGAACAACATGGCGGTGTCCCAGTACGAGGTGAAATTCGCGGAGTTATCCAGGTTTGCACCTCATTTGGTAGAGAATGAGGAACTTATGACGCGGATGTTTCTGAGAGGTCTAAAACCCGAGATTCGTCAATATCTTATCTCTTACAAATTTTCTTTGTATTCAGATGTTGTCAACAGGGCTCAATTATTAGAGAAAGATAATGAGTATGTTCAACCAAGGGACCACAACCAGGGTCATACCAGTGATAGCAGTCATCGGAGCGAGGAGGATAAAATACGGACAAAAGTAGTAACCTCTCGGGTGGTAATCGTGGCCATAACAATTGGAGAGGTGAGTCAAGTGGAAATTTCAAAAGGAGGAGATTCAACAATGACGGGAAGACATCAACACCAGCACCAGCACTAGCACCAGCACCAACAACAAATTCTCGGGGAGGAGAAACGATGCCGGTTAGATCTTCTGAGATGTGGAGAGGAGGGCACATAAGTCCAAACTATTCACTGACCTTCCAAGGTGTGTTTTAGTTGTGGAAAAGACGGTCGATATATAGCCGAATTTTGTCCCGATAGTGAAGTCAAGTCCATTTGGGGACGGTGGCACCAAAAGCGACTACTGGACAAAAAAAAAGTCTGTGGTTCAAGGGAGGGCGTTTGTCGTGACTGGCCAAAACGCGAGGAACCCAAATGAGGTGATCACGGGTAAGCTAATCTTGAACTCTTGCGAAGTTTATACCTTACTAGATACCAGTTCTACCCATTCTTTTATCTCTCCTGCTTGTGCTCAGCGTTTAAACTTGACTCAGGAGAAATTAGACTTTTAACTTATCTGTTGAAACTCAGTTGGGAGAAACCTTTATTACATCTACTGTTTATAAATCTTGCTTAATCCAAGTTGGCACCATCACATTACTGTTGATCTTATCTCTTTAAAGATACTTGCATTTGATGTGATTTTAGGGATTGATTGGTTAACCACTCATCATGCTAAAATTGATTATTTTCGTAAGGTTGTTAGTTTTCATATTCTAACCAAGCTTTGTTATGCGAATTCAAGCAACCAAACCACTAAAGTCAATCAACTTTGTCATATCAAGCCATAAAGCCATTCATTTATTAAAAATGGATGTAAAGCTTTCTTAGCCCATGTTATGGACTTGAACAAAAACACGTCAGATTTGAATAATATTTCTGTTGTTAGTGAATTTCCTGAAGAACTTCCTGGTTTACCCCCAGAACGTGAAGTTGAATTTTTTATTGATCTTGAACCAGGTACGAAGCCCATTTCTAAAACCCCATATCGAATGGCTCCTATTGAACTTCAGGAGTTAAAAGTCCAAGTACATGAATTGTTAGACATCGGTTTCATTTGTCTAGTACATCTCCTTGGGTGCTCTTTTTTATTTGTAAAGAAAAAAGACGGGAGTATGCGACTTTGTATTGACTACCGGGAATTGAACCATGTCACCATCAAGAATAGGTATCCCCTACCTCGCATTGATGACCTGTTTGACCTGTTGGAAGGAGCACAATTCTTTTCAAAGATCGACCTTCGTTCTAAATATCATCATTTGAAGATTAAAAGCGAGGATATTCCAAAGGCGCCTTCAGAACTTCGATGCGGGCATTATGAATTCTTAGTCATGTCTTTTGGATTGACTAATGCTCCTGCTGCTTTCATAGATATGATGAACCGTGTATTCAAGGAATATTTGGATCAGTTCGTTGTTGTCTTTATTGATGACATCCTCATTTATTCCAAAAGCCGTGAAGATCATGAGCACCATTTGAAGCTGGTACTTCAAAGACTTCATGACGACAAGCTATATGCCAAGCTGAAGAAATACGAGTTCTGGCTTAAGGAAGTAGCATTCCTTGGGCACGTGGTGTCAAAGCATGGGGTATCTGTTGACCCGACGAAGATTGAAGCAATCCAAAGTTGGGAGCAGCTGAAGTCGGTGATCGAAGTACATAGCTTTCTGGGCTTAGCTGGTTATTATCGGAGATTCGTGGAAGGATTTTCTCAAATCGCTACTCCTTTAACTCAGCTGACTCGGAAAGATACAAAATTTGTATGGAGCGAGGAATGCGAGTAGAGTTTCCAAGAGCTCAAGAGGAGACTCATTTCGGCACTTGTTCTGACAATACCATCTGGTTCGAATGGATTTGTTATCTACAGTGATGTTTCAGGCAAAGGGTTAGGATGTGTTCTCATGCAACATGGGAAAGTCATAGCCTATGCCTCGCGACAACTCAAAGAATATGAGAGGAATTATCCTACTCATGATCTAGAGTTGGCAGCAGTCGTTTTTGCGTTGAAAATCTGGAGACACTACCTGTATGGGGAGAAAGTGGAGATTTATATGGATCATAAAAGCCTCAAATATTTCTTCACCTAAAAAGAACTCAATATGCGGTAACGACGTTGGCTCGAGCTGTTAAAAGATTACGACCATAGCATTGAATATCATCTTGGAAAAGCAAACGTTGTAGCTAACGCATTGAGTAGAAGATCATATGCGAGTATGAGTGCAATGTTGTTAACACAAAGGCCTATTTTGTATGACTTGCAAAGGATGGAGATATAGGTAAATGCTCCAAGTACTCACATGCTGATATCAAACATACGAGTAGAACCGACTTTAATCGATAAAGTTAAAGTTGCTCAAACCATACGACCGGAGATGATGCGTATGAAGAAGAAAGTGCAAGAAGGTGTTATTAGGAAGCAAGAATCGATGAAGAAGGAATACTTGAGTCAACTCCAGACTTTGTGTTCTAACGATTTCGACTTGAAGCATAGAATCATGATGGAGGCACACAACACACCATTTGTAATCCATCTGGGAGTACCAAAATGTATCATGATCTTGACATACATTTTGGTGGAGCAATATGAAGAGAGAGAGATGGAGTTTATCTCGAGGTGTTTAACTTGTCAGCGTGTAAAAGGCGGAGCATCAAGTGCCAAAGGGTCCATTGCAACCACTTGAGATTCCAAAATGGAAGTGGGAACACATTACTATGGATTTCGTTACGGGTCTTCCCAAGGTTTCTCAAGGTATAGATGCGATTTGGGTTATTGTTGATAGATTAACCAAGTCTGCTCATTTCTTGCCTATACGTGAGACTTATTCCCTTGAACGTCTTGCTCGTATGTACGTAAATGAGATTGTGAGATTTTATTTCATACCAATATCCATAGTTTCGGATCATGACCCAAGATTCACTTCACAATTTTGGGTTAGCTTGCAGAAAGCTATGGGCACGGATTTACGATTTAGTTCGGCATACCATCCTCAAAAGGACGGGCAATCGAAAAGGACTATTCAAACTCTTGAAGATCTATTAAGACTTTGTGTCCTAGATTTCAAAGGAAGTTGGGATAAGTACTTGCCATTGGTGGAATTCTCTTACAACAATAGTTATCAAGCAAGTATAGGTGTGGCTCCATTCGAAGCATTATATGGACGAAAGTGTCGCTCTCCAATATGCTGGGACGAGATGGTGAAGCAACTTTGTTGGGACCGGAATTGGTACGCATGATTATAGAAAAGATCCAAATGATTCGACAACGTATTCAAACCTCACAAGATCGACAAAAAAGTTATGTGGATCTTCATCGAAAGGACGTGGAATTTAATATTGGGGATCATGTATTGTTACGTATTGCTCCATGGAAGGGAGTTATAAGATTTGGGAAGAGAGGAAAGCTCAATCCAAGATTTATTGGTCCATTTGAGATTCTTGACCGAATAGAAAATGTGGCCTATAGACTCGCATTACCTCCAAGCATGTCTTGTGTTCATAATGTTTTTCACATATCTATGCTTCATAAATATGTGAAAGACCCGAACCACATTATTGCGTTAGAACCAGACGAGATAGCCGAAGATTTAACATACGAAGAGGTACCTGTTAAGATCTTGGATAAAAAAGAGCATATCCTACGCACCTAAGTTATACCACAAGTTAAGGTTTTGTGGAGGAACCATGCTATTGAAGAAATGATCTGGGAGTTGGAATCGGAAATGAAAGCGAGGAACCCTCACCTTTTTGAAACACCAGGTACTTACGTCAATTTCGAGGACAAAATTTCATAAGGAGGGTAGGTTGTAAAATCCCAACTTATTGTAAATAAAATTGAATTTTCTCTATTTATTATCTTGAAATAATAAGGAGTTAATTTGATATAATGTTTTGGTTATGAGTGAAATGTGCAAATTTTGCAAAATAAGCAAGTGGTTATAAAATATTCATTTTGTCGAGGAATATTGGTTTGGTCGTGGAATATTCTTCTTTGAGAGGAATATTAAATGCGACGGCTATGACCATTATGGGCCCCATAACGGAAAACGGTCGGATGAAGAAAATGATAAGTTTGAGTTTTTATAAATAACGGTGTAATTATTTATTATTAACCTTTGTTGGGTTACACGGTGGTTAAAATACGATGTCTGGCGTGGTTGCATTAAAGGTAGCACTGCGGTATTATGCGATTTTTTGAATTATTGATTCTTACGTAAGAAGGCACTACTCAATAATGGTTACAGTAATTAGTGTTCAATATTTTATTTTATTGATTCAATAATTGTTGCGTTGATATTTTATATTATTGTTGTTTCAATAATTATCATTGCACAGTATTTCCCATTATCATATCAATAATTCATATTATTTGAATAATATTATTAGATAACATTATTGGGAATGTCTAAGGAAGTTCTATCTAAGGAGAGGTTTGGTCACCTAATTGCACGTCAGTAAGGAGAAATCCTTATCGGAAAGCCCCCTCTTTCCTGAGAATGTCCTGGTTGTCATAATTGTGATTCTGTAATATTATTTGTGAATAATTAATTATTGATTTATATGATAAGAAAATATTTATTTTATGATGGATAGGAAAATATTTATTTTGTGTAGATATAAATGAAGAAATTAATGCTGAGGTGTTTTATCAGTATTTTGTCGGAATGGAGTTATTAAAAATCGTCCGTATGTAGATTTCGGGCATGTTTTGTTTAGAATTTGGAAAAACTTTCTTCTACAAAGTTGTAGAGAATTCGATTTCCTATGGAATGGACATAAAATTCATATTTTTCTAATAAAAAGGCTATTTATTATGAATTATTGAAGTTTCGAAAATTAAATATTTTTATTAAAATTATGGGTGGGATCCACTTTTCTTTTTTGTCAAAACATGTGCTGGAATTAATTTTCAAATATGGTGGGCTGAGAAGTATCAAGAAGCATGCGTAGAAAAGAAAGAAAATTATATTATTATTTTATTATTTAGTCTCCTATGACATTCTAGCATTTTCCTATAAATAGGCGCTTAGGTTAGAATTAAAAATCACACCAGAAACAAGTTTTCTCTCTCTATATATACTATCGAGCGTATTTTGTGAGTATTTAGATAATTTGAGAGTTGCTATTCAGTGCAAGTTTCCTTCGACTTTACATCCGATATTCCGATCAGAAATACTGTTATTTTGAGGTAAGTGATATTATTTTCTCCATAAATGATATTATTTTCTTCAATATCATTATACCGAAATATTGATATGAAATTTATTGTGGAATTTCTACCTTTTTGTGTCGGGGTTACTATTCACGTATACGGCACTATTCACAAATACGGCACTATTCACTAAAAAAATGAATTTTTCTCCCTTTTGTCCAAGATGTCTATTATGGTTACTATCTTTGATTGTATCCATGTTTTGATCTTTATTCTTGAATTTTACTCCATTATGGTTTATTATGGAGTATTTTTAAACTTGAATTATCTAAAGTACGAATCTCTAATCTTTGTCCTTTTATCTTACTGGATTCGTTCTCTAAAATATTTTTCATCATCCTCAGTTTTTAATGGTGATACTTGATGAATATCTTTGGCCTGTAGTGCAAAGCTGAATGATTACCTCGTGAATATCTGTGGCCCGTAGTGCAAAGATGAACATGTGTTGAGATGAACATGACCAACTGGTGATACAAATGAATATATTTGGCCCGTAGTGCAAAGATGAATACTTGATGCAAGATGTATATTGATTGATGTTCTGGGGATAAAATATTGATGATGGACTTTTAAATTCATAGAAGATAGTAGATTTCATTTCTTTACTTAACTCTTCTAATGGATTGTTGTTTTCATTGCATTTCTTGATCTAAAACTTGTTGTCTATTATATTCTATCAGATTTTTTTCTGTTGAGGACTAAGGATAATTTGTTGTATATTATCTTAGTCATAATATTCTTTACTGGGCTAGTTGGGCTCACCCTTTTCCTTTTTGTTCTATTTTTCTTCTCAGGAAGCGAGAATATAGCAGGAACCAGTCGGGGTATAGAGTGATGGTCCTAGACAGTTGTTTTAGCAGTCCTCACTATTTTTGTAAAATAATGCATCAATAATTGTAATGAGGACTTTATTGGGTGTGGATATTGTCTAGAAGATAATATTTGTATTTAAACTCACAATATGTGTTGTTGTATTTTGCACAACAATTGTAATAATAAAGTTGTAGTTGTTTTCTGTACCATATATTTGGCGACTCAGAATGGGTGATGTATACCTATTTTTGGGGCGTCACAGAACTCGTACCTATAGAATCTCGTATCTACAAGGGTATGATTCCATAACTTTTTGTTGTAACGACTGAGATATTTAGATCCATTGAAAAATAATTTTATTTAATTAAATAATGAATAAAATTATATTATTTGTTATTACTATGTGTTAGTAAGATGAATGTCGTTCTATAACCTAGAAACGTCAAAACGTCGTAGTATTTTGACTACGTGAAGAAATTAAAGTGTTTGAATTTCCAAGACAAAAATAAAAGTTTTCCGAGAAATTTTTCAAAAAACATTATTTATCGATTTCTGCTTGGGAATTAATTTTGAGCTTTTGAGAAATATGTAACGATAGAATATTGAGGTAAGACGGATTATGTAATAATAATTCGAGTATGGAAAACGTAATTTTTCGCCAACGGACTTAGTTTAAGAATGTTAGGAAAAATAAAGCGTTAAGAAGCTAAAGTAATGATCGTATGATACGTATGTATTGTACGAGGTAATGAATACGAGTATGATACGAAGTATTATATGAGTATATGTGAATGATGGTATATCGTATATTATGAATGAGTATACGAGTTAGAATACGAGAATAATACGTAAACAATACGTTATAAGGCTTTAAGCCAAATGAAATGGACTTGTAGGATTATGTGGCAATTTGTAAAGTCTAATAGAAGTTAATGTGCAAGTCCAAGTGTAAGTAATGGTAAAGTCTAATTAAGTTGTTAATACAAGCCCAAGTGTAGGATAAGTTAATTAAACCTAAAGCCCAAACTATTAATCTAATGGGTTAGGGTGACCCATGGGGCAACCCATGATCATATGGTTAATCTTGTTGACCAAGAAAAGAGTGTGATGGCCAAGCAAAGTAAGTGGCTAGCAAGTTAACTTAATTGTGAAGTAATGAATAGTAAGGAGGTGCTTAAGGTGGTGGGATGGCCTAATGACCAAATTACCCTAACTTAGGAAATCCTATAAATAAGGGAGCTTGGATTTCATTTGTTGTTTGTTAACTTTCATCCAACAACTTTCAACTTAATTGTTAGAGAGAATAAGTAAGAATAAACTAGACTTACATTAAGTAGAAAAGAAGAAGACAAGCTTGATCATCAAAGGTAACGATCCCATGTCATTAATCTTCCATCTCTACAATTGTAGGTTGATAAGAGAAGTGTTGATTGATAGACATGTATGCTAAGAAATGATAAGAATGAATAATCTAAGGACTTAAGTCTTAATAAGCCGTGAATAAGCACTTTGTTCATTGATAAGTTATGAACTAAGGAAGAACTTGTAAGACTTGTAACATGTTTACATGAATGAAGTTTGTATGTTAAGAAGATGTAAGGATGATCGTTAGAAGACTTAAACTATCATAAGTCATGTGAAATAAAATCATAAGTAGTTTATACTTTTATAAGTTATAAACTCATGAAAAATAAGTAATAACTTATCATGTAAATAAGTTGATGTGATATGTATGTTAAGATGTTAGTATGATGGATAGAATTTATTTGAACGATGAACAAATCATAAGTAACGAAGTTATGTCGGAATTCACACGATTAGACGATAATCGTCGAATTCGTGAAATTCTCGGATTAGAAGTCGAATTTTGATATTGAGCTCAGAAATGTTGGTTTTCGATGGGAACAAGTCTTATTTGGCATTATAGAGTTGCAGACTCAAAAATGACCGAATTCCAACTTAGAACGAAGAAACGAGCGTTGAACGTTCACGAACGTTTATCGTTTCCGTTAAAAATAAACTCATAGGTGAATTTTAAGTTAACGAAGTCAAAAATGTAAATTTCTTGCATAAAAATGTAGAGTATGTGATTTGTGAGCTAATGGCTTTTGAACGAGCCAATTCGGACTTAAAATGATCAAATTTGGAGTTTGGAAAGTTCGTTGTGCAAATCAAAAGCTGCTAACTATTCAGGTGCCAGAGTAAATGGCGGCCATTTCAAGGCCAAAGTGTGTTGTGTTGTAGTGCCGTGCATAGTGTCTTGACCTACTGAACTTTCACGCCACAGCGCGGCCAATAAAACTGAGAGTGGAGCCGCAGTGCCGGGTCGATGCCTCAACCACTGGAAAGTGGCTCAAGAAGGCGTTAAGCTAGCACAAGGACTCACGCCGCAGCTGCAGAACCTAACTCGCCATCGCTAACTCAAGGCCGCAAAGATGGCCTAATGAAGAGAAAGAAAGCCGCAACAAGCTGACCTTAGGGATTGCATAGTAAGGAGAGTTTGTAAGTAAAGCAAGAACGTTAATTGATTGGTAATGAACTAAAACTTAAATATAACATTGTTTAAGACATTGTTAAACCTTAAGTATGATAACTAAAGGTTAAAGATAATCAATCAAACGTGAACGTAATGACGATGTAAACTATAACGGCAAGCCGTAACCAATGGTAACAAATCTAATACATGATTAGATTGAGAAGAAGGGTAAAATTCATTAGGAACCATGTATGTTTATTCATGACCTAATGTGTTACGTTATGTGATTATATATTGTAGAGACCTTAAAGACTTAAAGTGAACGTGTAATAATAAAGATGGCAGAGTAGGTCAAGGCAAGTGTTCTAACCCTTGTCTATGTTCAATCTAGACAGGTTTTGTGATTCATGTATTCTTACGCATGAATTGATGTATGATGAAGTCAAACCCAATTCTTTCGGCTAGACTTAAAATGTTTTGGATTTCTTATAATCCATCAAAGTATGATCAATGTTTTACCAACCTATATTGGTATGGTTTTCAAATGAAGACTGAGTATGCTAAACAAATGTTTTGTCATCAAACGACAGACACGTGAGGTTGCCACAACTTAAACATTCATACGTTTAAAGAATGTAGTGTTGATCAACATAGAGTACTATAGGCTAATCACCTAGATGTGCTCGTAAGTAATGTCGGACTTATGGACTTAGTGTCGTGTTGTCCTTTTCAAAGAAAGTATGAAATGCTCAAGGTCTTGGACCAGAATTGATGTTTTATTGAATGTTGTCATTGTAAAATGTTTTAAAGAAAAGAGAAGTGCTATTTTGAATTATCAATAGTACTTCATAACTATTGTTCAGTTATTGAAGATATATGATTTGTATGATTCAAGCATGTCGTTTAAATAGAATTGTTATACTTGCTGAGCTAGTTATGCTCACTCTTGCTTGAACCATATGAATGCAGCTAAGACCGAACGGACCGAAGGATCTGGAAAAGATAAAGGGAAGGCTAAGGCGAACCTGTAGATTACCTATGTAATAGTATAGGTAAATAATGTTAATATTTGAAATTATGACAAGAACAAATGTAACTGTTATAAAGAACCTGGGGAATGATAATA
Source organism: Panax quinquefolius (assembly GCA_020205615.1). Classification (NCBI taxonomy): domain Eukaryota; kingdom Viridiplantae; phylum Streptophyta; class Magnoliopsida; order Apiales; family Araliaceae; genus Panax; species Panax quinquefolius. The sequence goes on along the minus strand of CM035157.1, from coordinate 46,128,928 downwards.
CTTTTTTGCAATATATATAAGACATATTCGTTCTTTTGAGGCATTTCAATTGAATGTTTGTGTGAACTGTAGCACCATGGAGCACCATATGTCGGGTTGGAAGATACCCGGATTTGGGGGTGTCACACTTGTTCTTCGTTTTAATTAATAATATGCATAAAGGATGATCCGGGTAATTGGTTTGTGAAAAATTTTAAAATTCTATTCTGATCTTGCTATCAGTAGGGCTTGTATAGGTATGAAATATAAGTGTATAAGCTTTGAGACTTCGTGGGTTTGACCTGAGGTTGAGCTTCTATTTATAGACTTTAGCAACTTAGGTTTGTTAGACATTTTCCACCTATTTGCCTAGGGTTTCCTAACTTATGTTTTCCACAAATCCTAACAAGCACGACGAAGCATTTTGTCAGTGTAAGCACGACAAAGTAGCTTGTCAAAACACATATATCAAAAAGTTCATTTTTGAAGGAAACTTTTAAGCACGACGTGTCAAGCACGTCAACTTTCGAACAAAAATTTATTTTACCTAATTCTATTACAAAGTATATAATAACACAATACATATTAAGAACGGAGAGATTTTATTTAATAAAACTGAATTTACATAACCGAGTCAAATTTTGGTATAGTGAGCATTGATGGTGTTAAAGATTGATAGAATGAAGCAATGTAGTAAAGATTGAAGTTGATGGAAAAACATGGATTTTCTAAATCTTCTAGCTCTGCTAGATTTCAAAATTTATTGACTTTGTGCTGATGTTTACACTTCTGTTTTCTTGAAAAACATTGGATCATGTGATTGAACCAATGATGTTTTAAAAATAATATTGTTATCCATATGTCTATGCTAATTGTTTTGACCACGACAAAAATGATTTGAAAATTTTCAAAATGTATTTCTGACCATGTGCATCATTTGATATGGTGTAGAAATTGGTAAATGATGGAGTCATCAATGCAGTCAAACCTAGTGTTGGCTGGGATCGAAAGATCGTCAGCCCACCATGGTATGATGTAGTATGACAAAGTCATATAAAGGTAGAATTCTCAACGTACTACTAATCTGGTACGGTATCATGACGTCATAAAAGAATTTTTTGGTTTTCTTTTAAATTATGAAGAAGGCCAATTAAGTTGGCTAAATTATTTTTATTGATGTCTGAATTGTTGATAAAAGTCTAAGCTATTTGATTCGGCTAGACGGCTGTTGAAAAATATTTATGGAATTCAAGCATTCTTGAGTAATTGTGCCAAACGAGATTTCTCTGGCGCGGATTCAGATGTTGAAAAGTTGAGGTGAACAACCCTATAAGGGGACATGTTTTCAGAGACAATGGTTCCGAGCGTAACGCATATAGTCGTTACAAAACACTACGTTGCGGCCCAACGTAGTGGTACAATAGGCTAGCCACCTAGTGTATGTGTGGAGGGTGTTTTCAGTCTTTGTAATTGACAAACACTCTGGTTTGCAGTGTGAAGGATTGTGTTGAAGCACTAGTAAACCTAGAGAAGAGTTCACGGTCTTGTGTGACCCCTCAACATAATTTGGAATCTGAGTTATTCATACTACTTCCCGATTATTGAAAAATCGTGGAAGATTCTTATTCTTCTAAATTATGAAATTAGTAAGTAGAATGTTCCTTAGAAAGGAGAATGTGGTAGAATGCAAGTGAGCAAGTTATAATAAAACTTCTGAAAAGAGAATGGAAAAAATTATTCAAAAGAATATGTAATATTCAGAATAGCACATAGTAGAGGAGGTTTCGGTGATTCCGAGGACGAAATCCTTATAAGGGGGAGGATGTAAGAACCCGAATTTTCAAAAAATATTAAAATAAGAATTTAGTAGATAAAATTCTTAAAGCATGAGATGGGTTCGAACAAGAATATATATGGGATATGAGGCATGTGGTATTGTGTTACATAGGGTAATATGAGCTATGTAATAAGTGATGTTGTGTTTAATAAATATATATCATTATTATATATTTGTTATAAATTGTAGAGATGAATTAGTAAAGAAGATGGGTAGAAATTTATCTATTGATAGTAAATAGTTCATGTGAAATTATTTTATCATAGTAAGTTAGTGACATTAAATATCTTTGATAATCACCAATTTCTTGAGTATATATAAGAGTAAGTATCAAGTCTAAGGCAGTGCAACCGTACCCTTTAATGGTGGATGTATTGGAGTTGGGATAAACAATTCCGTCAGAGAGCGGAGGTATATACGAATTAGTAACCGATCTAATTCACTGTGAAAACAGTGTAGACGAGACAGAAACTAATTTGTTGGTTGTTTGTGGGAAACCACTCAGTGTACTATATTGAATACTATTAAAGACTCGATGCATGCTAGGTTTAGACTTGTATATATGTACGTTGTTGACGAGAAAAGAAAATCAATATACCTATAAATTATTTAGAGAATTGTTAAGTAATTTGATACATGGCGAGAAGTGAAGATTAAAGGAATGTATGTATGTGTTATATATATGTTGAATTGTGGGAAGAAATTATATGTGTGTGTGTGTGTGTATATATATATATATATATATATATATGAGATCTTTATAGTTAACTAACTATTAAGGGAAATAGAGTTTGACCTTGAAGTTAATCTCTAAATCAATGAAGAATGTTGTGGTAGATGTTAGTTAACTAGTATAGCAAGTTAGTAATTTAAAAGTATGAAGTATTCATGAATTGAAGCTAAGGTTTTGCTCAAGCAGAACTTGTCTGCCTCTAAACTTGGTATGGCGCAGTTGTGCTATTTCCAAGCCTATGACCAGCGCAGCTGCACCGGTCTGTAGAAAACTCTGAGTCAGTTTATGATAATTTGATTTCAAGACATGTATACTAATAACTCTTATAAGGGTCATAAATGGTGACTAAGTGTTCATGAGGGAATTTAGTTAGCAAAACATGAGTTGAATAAAGATTTAATTAATTAACCCGGATTAGAAATTGGTTAATTAAGTGATATTATGGAATATTATATTAAAATCCTTATTTGGCAGTGGTGTGATAGTAAGTTAAATGAAAAGGGTTAGTTCACCTGTATAAGATGGTGGCTAAAGAAAATTGTTTTGGAATAATTGTAAAATCCCCAAATCCGGGTCCTAATCACCACGAATCTGGTATACTATTTCTATAACTAATTGCGAAAGATATAAACATAAATTGTTTATATAATAAACTTACACATTATTCCCCAAGGTCGAAAACCTTCACTTAATACACAATTCATAACTTATTTGACTTACAATAACATTAATATACAATATTGTTTCAAACTTTATCTGCACATATAATCCAATGTTGGACTTGTCTTTATCTTTTCCTTGTATCCGACGTATTCGTCTTAATCTACAATGTATATCATGATATAGCAAGGGTGAGCAAAAAGGTTGCCCAGCAAGTAAAAGTTTATTTGAGGATATATCATGATTGAAAGAATTTGAATAATTGCTGGCTAACATTCAACAATATAATTGTGAACTAGCATGAACAAATTTTTATAACAGAACGACCAAGTCAATAGGAATTGAATGGTCAAGAAAGAACATGAATAATTTATAACTGGACTAGATGGTAATGAAGGTGATCAGCCTTTCATACCTGATGAACACGTGCATTATTTGCACAGAAAGCTATTCAACAAATCGTAGACATGGTAATCAGCAATGATTAGCCATAAGCATAATTGAAAGAACAACTCGAGGCCGAGTTTAGAGAAAACTTGTACAACAATTTGAAGTTCAAGGTTAGGAACTTGCCTATATCACCGACTACTGCTACACAGTTTATATCGCTTTATCCAAAGACCTAATATTGATAATATAGATCTCCAATATTAGAATAATATCATCACAGTATACTACTGTTATATATAATCATAGAATAACCTAAACACATAACACATAACCATATTAATCTATACAGTACATAAGACCTAGTATCAAGTCAAACTATTTCAGTCTGAGTTGAATCCAGTACTATGTCGACATCCCGACGGTCTAGTCGGATAACTCTCGAGCCTACTAATAGTAAGACTCAGTCTAACCTTGTTCACAATTACCTTAGACTTAACACTTACTCGTTCATTTATAAGTTCTTAATATAACTTGCTAAACTATTTATGACTTTAGAAAAACTTAATATATCATTTCAGTTTCTATTTCAGCAAGTTAAAACAAAACTGACATCTCACATTTTGGTTTCTCATTTCAGTAACCTGAAATGTTCATTTCAGGAAGCTGAAATACACTATTCACGAAAATATGAAATTAGCTTATTTTTTTATCAATCCTTTGGCCAATCATATACACGTGTATTCAATACACAAAAAGTATTTTTCTGGAATTTTTCAATTAACTTAAGTATTTTTCAAAAATAAATTTTAGTGCGTAGCTTAAGAAATTAGCCTTATCATGCTTAACTCCAGAAATTCCCATCTCTTGACACAATCTTGTACGTGTTAACGTGAGCCTCCAGTTTAAATTTCGTGGCCATCGGAGTTATAGAACTCCAGTTATAGCCATTTTTGTCAGAAAATCGCAAATTTTGAAATAGTCACAGCTTGGTCATTTTATATTGGAATGAGCTCATTTTTAGACAGGACCTACTTTATACCATATCTTTTCATGTGCCAAAAGGCCAGAATTTATTTCATTAACTAAGTGGCCAAAAATGCCCTTTTAAATTTCTGGGTAGTAGCTTTTTGTCATTTTGTAGTTTTTCGTGCTTTGTTAAAAATACTCCATACGAAAATCTACAACTCCTTTTTTCAGTGATTCTACTTGGAGATATTAGAAAACTTATCATATTATCATCCCAAATTTTTCCAGAATTTTTGAATGTCTGAAAAATGACGAAACGACCCCTACCCTTGACTGTCCAAAAATAGTCTATTTTCCTTTCGAAAGTCGGAACTGTTTTGGCTAAAACAGTAGCTATAGATTGTGTACTAAATATTTTTGAGTGCTACCACTTTGGTTTAGTAGTTAACTTACATATTTAGCATCTCTCTTTGACAGATCGCAAAAAGAAGGTGTATATCAAAAACGGTGGAAATCCAAAATACATAGAAATTTTATGGTTTATAAACTAGAAAATCACTTTTCTTTACTTTTGATTTCCATCTAAAATAACACCCAATATTGGTATATCTAAACATGAAACACTCATTAACAAGTATATTCATTGTTTTTAAGTTTAGAAACATAGATTCAAGGTTTGATTTACAATAATCACAAATTACATAAACAAAAGGTATTTATACCTTTATTTACCATGCTCTCCTTCTTCTTCTTCATAGCTTGATTATGGAACTTTGATGCCTCACCAAAAACTCCTCTTCCTCTCCTCCATGGCTGCCGAATGGCCTCTCTTCTCTCTCCCTCTATTTGTTTTTTTTTTCTTATGTTAGCTAATTGGAAGGGATGAAAGAGAAAGAAACCAAGATAGCTTGTTATTAGAGATAGTTATATAACAAATATCTATACTCATCCTACTTTTCCTCTCACAAAAACATCTTCCCGTATGTGGCCTCTTTTTCCTCCACCACATTCTCTCTCTCTTTCACACTTAATCATCACATAAATATGTGGAAGATTATTAGGCAAGGTGGTTCCTTAAAATAAATGACACCTAGTTTAATTGGTGTAAGATCTTTTGCCACATGTGTGGTGCTTAAATTGATGACATGCATGCCTCTTTTCTCTCTTCAAATATCCAGCCATGTGACCTTCATTTCTCCCACATTTGGTTTAGTTCCTCAGTTAATACTTTATTAATTGTCCCACATGTTCCTCCACTAACTTTTCCTTGTGGCCAATTCTTAGCCATTCCTTTTCTCTTCTCCACTAATTCTCTCTCTCTTATTAATCACCACATAATACTTAATGACCCAATTAAATGTGGTGGCTTCATATTATATGTGACACCTAACTTGTTTTGAAATATCTTTTCCAACATGTGGTGTTTGAGATGGTGATGTGCACCCCTTCTTCTCCTCTCCTTGTAATGCCGGCCATGTGGCCTAATATCTACCAAGTTTGCTTTTATTTTTGTTGTAATATCTAGTTTATCAAATGACTAAAATGCCCCCCTTTTATTGGTTTTAAAAATTGGTCCACTCATTAAATCTTTTGGGCTTCCCTAAATAATTCTTTGGGCTTTCAAATAAAAATATTTGGGCCATGAAAATAGATTAGGTCAAATACTTTTAATTTTATCTTTCCCTAATTATTTAATTAGGGTTTTCATTTCCTTCAATCATAATTTAAATCCTTACTCATGTACACTTAATTTTTTAACCCAATTAGACTTGCTATAATTAGGTTATAAAATTAATTAATTGAGATGTATAAAATAAATCTCTTAAAATTAGTATATAATTTATATACTAATATTCTCTCGTATCATAACCCTTAAGTTATTCAATTCTTCATTCCTAATATATAATTAGGATTACCTTAGTTTCTTTTATTTTTTTATATAATAAACAAATATAAACCATCACATAATATTCATATACATTTATACCCTTAATCCTGAATAATTCACCACAAAAATTTTAAATCCTCAAAATTCTTTCCCAAAATGTCAAATCCATACACTTATTTTCCTGCATTTAGGTCTATTATTTAACCTTTAATCCATCATTTAAGATTTAAATAATTTTTAAATTCTCTGTTGTCACAATAATTTATGAAAAAAATAAAATAAAATAATTATATTAATTAGTGTAGTACATACTAATTATTGTAAGAAAATAAATGATTAATATTAATTAATCATTGTGATATTAAAATGTGATAATGGGTTAAGAATACTCAACTAAATTATATTTAGCCCAATTAAAATATTATTGGATTAATGTATATGAGGTACATGATATTATGTATTGGTGTATATTTAAAATATAAGTATACTTCTTACATGTGGGTAGGTACATATATATGTGTATATATGTGCCCATAGCCTAATTTAGTGTAGTAATGTTAAATCATTATAATTAATTTAATGAGCCTAAAAAGGAATTAACCTTAGTATTTGATATCCATTTTACTGATAAATTAGAGAGTAATGTATCTTGTCCCATTTTCTGTGTCCCAAACATTTTAGCCGTGATAGGCCATTGGCCTATGCTATTTCATGGTTGCTGAGAATTAATAATGGCTACCTATAGCTAATAATGAAGGGAGGGATGGAGGATGAGGGAGTAGTTTACCAACTATTCATTGTCCATCATCTTCTTCTTCTTCCTACTGGTTCAAAACATTGGACAAAGTTATTGCTTGGATATTAATTCCTCCATAAATTAGCTCTTTCTTCTATTTCCCGTTGGTTTAGTTATCTGAGAAAATTGGCTATGGAAGGATAGTAGAATTGAGAACAATCAGAGGTTTGGAGAGCTATAGTAAGCAATTGGAAGCCATCAAGAGGTAATAATTCTAACATATATACTTTTGATTCCTAAGTTTCAATTTATCAAGAATGTTAGGAAAATAGTTGCTTTTAAGTCACAAACTTGATGGCTAAAACTTGTTGCAATCCATGAATTTCTATTAGATGATGTTAATATAGTCAAATACGAAAAGAACGAAAGTTAAACGGACTAATTTTGTTTACAAACGATTTCGTAGTGAATGATTTCGCTAAACTTTTCAAAACATGAAAACTGAGTATGAACATGAGTTTTAGATTGATAATTGGGTTAGTTAATGTTTATGTTAATTGTTGGGTATTTGGTATGTTGTAGTTTTATGAGTTACAAACCCATAGAATCGAAAACGGACTAATTTGGATGAGTATAACTCACGTTATGAAAATTGGAAGGACTTTTGGTGTGTAAAATCGAGAAGAGAAAAACCTGAGGGGCTTTTCTGCCTCCCAGGGTGCAGCTGCGCTACCCCCAAGGCCAATTGGGGCGCAGCTTGGCTGGACATCAGTGACTGGTGGACTGCTTTGACCTGCGCATGTAGTAAACTAAGCATAACTGTTTCATACAAACTCTGATTGAGGTAATTCAAGATGATCTGGAACGAGGACGAATAGACCTACAACTTTTGTTCTTTTAAGTATTTCAATTTAAGATCGTTAGAAGGGGTCAAAGCAGTCACCTTTGTGACTGTTACGTATTTGGAGACGATCGGAGGGCGTCAAACGAGCACATACGCAAGTATAGTGCTCCCGACGATGGAATATGTTATTCTAAGTGATAAAAAATAAATATGAATGATAATAGACATGGCATATAAGATTTCCTTGCTCATAATGGAATGCTTTAGCGTGACTTAGTATGTGTTTTGAAAAGAAACTTGGAGTTTTGAAAAACGAATATTGACGAACCTTGAGTCTTTGAAGTTATGATATTTTAACACATACATATTGTTGAGATATGAGTATACCTAAGAATGAGAAGTGATTTAAAGTTGCTTTACTTATTATCAACTTACAATAGCTTAGTTGAAAATGATTTCTAAAGAAAACTTAAAACTTTGAGAACGAACTTAAAGTAACTTGTGGGCTTAAAGTTCTAAACGTAATAACATACATACATGGCTTCGTTAGCTATGAAATGAGATTCAAAGTTTAACCTAGTTGCTTTAACTTTTCCTAGAATGACTTTTAAAGGTGAACTTGAACGCCTTGTGAAGCTATGTTTTATAAACATGGCTTACATGTGTGCTCATCTAGCTAGACACCATATAAGTCGTGCGAGTATGAATTGTAATGAGTTCTTAAATGATGAACTATACTAATGAGTTGAATAAATGCGAGTATACGCGTTATAGGCGTTTAATGTCCTTACATGATGAAATGGTTAAGGTAGTTCATTCCTTGTACATAAACCTACTTAGTGAAAATAACTTAAAGTAAACACAAGAGACACCCAACTTGGGCTAAGACCTATTAACATGTGTGTTAGTTCCCGGAGGCACAATAGATATCTAGAAGGGGGGGGGGGGAATAGATAATTAAAAACTTTTCTTTTAAACTCGTTAGTATGATTGTGATTAATGCACAGTGGAATGAGTATATGATAAACCTTCTTTGAGATATCTTGAATTAATGAGAGTGAGGCAGTTATGACAGTTATAGCAGTTAGCAGTTATAATGGACAAAGTAGTTTTAAGTGGTTCAGAGCACTAAAAGCTCCTAATCCACTCTTCTACTCCTTGAGTAGGAAATCCACTAAGGATGTCTGTTACACTTCTTGAATCTCACAGATTCCTTTTAGACCAGCAGTCTAGGAACTTCTTAGTTCACTCTTGAACTCTTCAAGTCCAGCAGACTTGGTTCTTTACAGTTCACTTAGAACTCTTCAAGTCCTTCAGACTTGGAACTTCTCACTTCAGTTGATTGGTTGTTGTTGAGATCGTGATTGGTGCCACTCAATTGCTATTAAGCACTTGTTCGAAAGAACTGAGTAGCTGAGTAAGCTTTCTATCTTTCTCGGATCGTAGAGTTGAGCGTTGAGTGTTCTTGCATGTTTTTGTTCAATACTTGCTTATCTTACTCATCTGTCTGTGTTCTGAATATATGTGATCTTAAAATCTATCCGTTGAATCCTTTTGAAGAAGCATTAAATGCGTTTGACCTTTCTGAACTTTGATGGAGACTTTTCTGCACATCTTCTGAATTTCACTCTGGCCCACTAACACATCATACTGCTTTCTCACCTAACACCTGAAAAGGTGTTTTCCTCTGCCCAATGTTCCTTTTCTTAGCTTCTTGAATACGTTCCTTTTGATCAATACTAAGGATATCTTTTGTACCGTTGGGACTGGTGAGTGTTTCAACATTCAAAACCCATTCTATATTTGTTGGAATTCATCTCCAAATAAAAGGTAGGGCTTGATGCTTCTGACACAAGGCAGATGACACTCTACTATCCATATCGTAGTGTCTTGTCATATTGGTGTTTGTTCTTAAGAGAACACTACAATTTCTCGCAAGGATTTGCACACTACGATCTTTTCACACGACGATCATCACTTTCTCATCTTGCAGACTCAACGTTTCTGAGAGCACACTACGATCTCTGAGTTAGCTTCGGAAAACGTTTGGACCACTCTACGATTTCTGAAGAGGTCCTTTAAGGCAAATACACTACGATCTTCTAAGCTCTACGATTTTGCCTTGGCTTCTGCAATCTGTTGATCAGCTTGATAGACTACAATTCCTATTGAAGCCTATATATACGTTTCACGATAGATCAACCTAACATCTTTGATCTCTTTATCTATACATTTGTTTATAGAATGATGAACACTTAAAAGCTAAGATCAACCTAACAAATTTGATCTATCACTAAGTCCTTGTACATATATTCTTTTAAGGACTTTACATATAATCATGATCATTTACTTTAAACATCAAATCAAAATATGCATTCTTCCAACAATCTCCCCCTATTTGATGTTGACATAACCAATGAGATTTGTTGTCATGATTATCAATATCTAGATGCATTTTCAGTAAAGTAAACGTGACTTAATATTTCAGTGAGCAGCTAAAATTTCTAGAGAATAAGCATGAATTTATTGATGTCTGAAGAGTAGATATTACAGATAAGCTTTACATCAATAAGAGTTTAAGTTTCAACTTATCTCTATTTCTTCGGACTTTTTCTTCTTGGAGGATTTGCATATTCCTCTGCTCTCTTCTTTCTGCTTGCTTCATCTCTTCTGGCCAAATCTTCCAGCTCACTTGGGCTTAGTCTAGGATTGTGATCATGCCTATTCATGAATGCAGGATCTCCAATTGGCATTCTTAGGCCTGTTGTTGTCACCTCATGAAAGCTGGTAGTTAAGCCTAGACTCCTTAATGGTTGAGCCATTAAAACTTCCTGTTGATTAGCTCGTTGAGCCTGATGGCTGGATCGTGGAGTCTGCTGAGTGATTTGCCTTGCAGGTGGGTTCCTCGAGGCTTGAGTTTAGAATTGTCCTCTGCCTCTGCCCTTGCCTTCCTGACCTCCTTGATCTCCTTTTCCTTTATTCTCCCCCTTTATGTCACCATCAAGGGTTCAAATGTCTTCGGAGAGGCGAGTGACTCCTTGGACAAGCTCGTTGAGTTGACTTTGAGTTTGAGCAATGTCCTCACGATTTTCTTGGATCAAGGCATCAGAACGAGTTTCACGTCGTTGAAGAATGTTTAAAACAGTTTCTGTCTGCTACATTTGACCCATGGAGAAGTCTTGAAATTCTTTGACTGCATTTTGAAGACTTTTGATGCTTTGTATCATTAGATTGTTTTGAGATTCTTGAGTTTTCTGTAAGATCAAGACAGCATCCCGATGCTTTTTAGCTGCAAGAAAGTGAATATTGTCCCTGTCTTTTACGCTTTGAAGCATTTCTTTGATTATTTCTTTGAGCGTTTTAGAGAGCTCAGAGCTTAGGGAGCTTGGGAGATTGTTTGCAGCATTGATCATTGATGTTAATCTCAGCTGAATAAGTGCAGTATGATCTTCAAGACTCTCGTCGAGTTCCTTGATCACTTTCTCGGACATTGCTGACAAATCAGCCTTTTTGGATTGTTCTTACAGGAGTTCATTTAGATGAGGAATTTATGAGGGAGGTGGTGTGCTCTTGAATTGATCTTGCAATGAGTAGAGGGCAAGATCAAGATTGAAATATTCAATGTTGGATGAGGAGGGAATATCTGATGTAGGGGTCTGGGTTTGGATGTTGAAGTTTGGTGACTCTACGATTTGAGGTGAAGACTCTACAATGGGGCTAGAGTCAGGGATCGTAAAGTTGATAGGATGTGAGAGCATTAGGGAGTTAATCTTATTTAGTTCCTCAGTTACAGAATTTTGGGATTCTGCAACTGGAAATTGATTTAGTGGATGAAGAATCACTTCCAACCATCGTGGGAATTCATAAAATTGATTAAATGAGGATGATGGCAAGTGATTAACTTTGAAAAGAGTTGGGATAGATAATACCTCAAGTTTGTTCTTTGAGGAAGAATTGTTGGTGAAAAGCTTCTTGGCAAAATTAAATCTCCCTGGGAATCCATTAGCTAGCACTGAGATGGCCGGATACTCTTTCAAGCTCCAAAACATGTGACTCCAAGAGTTTAGAATTTGAGCTTGATGGAAAGGCACCATAGGTAGATATGAAAACAGTTGTTCATAGTTGGCTCTTCTGTGCCCATCAATGCCCACAACTATAATCTCTACCTCATCACCTTCATCCTCTTTTCTGCTTTTGTTGGAGGATTTCGTTATCTCAATGGCCTCATGATGTTCTTGCACTGGTTCTTCTTCATTTTTTCTTGGAACCTCTTCTTCTGTCATAGAGATGTCATGAGCCTCCCCCTCACCGTGATCATCTTCTTGTACTATCAATAGCTCCCCCTCAATTGGGGCACTTTCTATAATGGGAGTTTCAACCGTCTCCCCCTCAATAAGTGTATCCTCTATCATCAGATCTTTAGGTGTCTCCCCCTTAGTTTGAGCTTTGACTATTTGGCTTTCATTTACTGGTTCCTTTTCAGCAATCAATTCTTTGTCTTCCCTCTTTAGTTCTTTCTCATTGACAAGAATATATTTCTTGACCAGTTTCCTTCTTGGCTTTTTAGGCTGAGCCACAGCCTTAGGACTCTCTTTAGTTTTATCCTTCTGATCAGCCAAAATATTTGTTACAGCTACTTCCTTGTTTGGTCTGGTCTCTACGATCGACAGAGACTCTACGATCGAAGAGATTGATGGCCTTTTGGTCTTGTGGCTGATTTTATTCTTCTTCAGCAGTTGAGATATGATAGCTCTATCTTCTTCTGCCTCAACCTGATGTTGCTTCCTTCTTAGGATCCTTAGAGTCTCAATGTCTGAGGACTCTACGGGCTTATCGGTAGTGGATCCTTGAGGTTCTTTTGTAGTTCTGGCTTTCAGCTTCCTTTTCCCTTTGCTTTTTCTGATTAAAGAAATGGGTTCTTCTTTGTTAGCTTCTTCTTCTTCATCTTTAGTTTCTCTGACAACTGACATATTTTCTGGCATTACTGATTCCTTTAATTCACCAGTTCTTCCACTGGATTCAGACATCATTCGCACATTTTCAACTAGATTCCTTTTCCAATTCTCGAATAGTTGCTGGGTCATTCGTCGATTTAGATTAATAGCTTCTCCTTCATCATCCTCAATTAAGTCACCCAGAGCAGCCTGTAAGATGATGCTTATAAATCACCCATAGAGCATCTTTTGAGAGCTATTTGCCTTCTACGAGCTGATTAACCACTTCCCAATCCATTCAATCAATAGAGCCCCATAGTTAAGTTGTATTCCATAATATATGGCAGTCATGAGTTTGAGTTGTACCTCATTCATGGAGTCATGACCAGAGCTTTTGCAACATATGCATTTTCCAATAATATCAGCTAGAAATTCGTACCTCTGTGGAAACTCCTTCTTCTTCAGATCCTTCGATGAGGGAGATTTCTTGTGGTGCATCTTTTTGAGTCCCTTATGGAAGTCTATGCCATCTATGGACGTATATCCTTCCGGTTTGAGACCTAGAGCTAGATTGATGTCTTCATCCTTTAGTCTTATTTCCACATTCCTGACTTTCGCAGAGATGGTGTTGTTTTCAAATACACCATTGTTGTAGAATTCTTTTTACCAACTTGGGCAGATCAATGTGTCTGCACTCCAAAGCTTCTTCGAGACCCACTTTCTTCAAGAATGACAGAGTCTTGTGAAATTTGGGTTCATTATTTTGAACTCGTCAAGCAGAGTCTCAGAATGAGATAACACCGGAAGTCGCCATTGATTTCTTTGCAGGAAGTGGGACTGACTGAGCTTTCTACTGATTTAGGGTTTCTGCTTGTGAGAGGAAGAGAGAGATGATCTTTTGAACTTTAGATTTCAAAAAGACGATTTTAATTTGTACTTGTAACTTCCCTCTCTCCATTTTGCTTAGTGGGATAGGTGTCGAATTTTGCTTGGCTATACGAATTTGACAGAGAAGGATTGTACTAAATTGCCCTTAACTCCTTCTGAGCTAATGTATTTTTCAGTAGGACTATGATCGTTGAGATGGTCCTTCGAGTCGTTGAGTCCTGTTTCTACCATCATCGAGTCCGTGTAGCATTTTGTCGGTCTCGAAATGAGAGTCCGAATCGCGATCGTTGAGTCTGACTATCAATCGTAGAGTCTGATCAAGTCCTCTAATGGACTTTTGACTTAGCATTCTTCTTGGTTTAAGGTAGCTCAGGAAGGGCCAACCTCACTAAATGAATCAAGGGTTAGGTTTGTCCCTGAGGTACTTATCAGAGAGATTGCCTTGTTTGATACTTGATCATCATAGGGTGCACCTTTGGTTTTGATGTAACTCTGTTATCGTTGACTCTGCACTGCGATCGTTGTCATTGTATGACACTTCGGTTCTGCGATCGTGGTCTTCCTTTGATCATGTCTATGATTTCAAACAAAGCCTTTAAACCTGTATGGTTAGCACATACTAGAGCATATTTTTCATGGTTGTAAGTTAAGCATGCCTAGCTCACTTATTAACTTGTTAAATCTGGATTCATCTAAAGGCTTTGTAAAGACATCAGCAAGTTGATTTTCAGTAGGGATATATTGTAAAGATATAGTTCCATTTTTCACATGATCCCTAATGAAGTGATACCTTATTTCTATATGCTTAGTCCTAGAATGCATGACAAGATTATGAGTTATAGCAATTGCACTTATGTTATTATAGTGAATATGAATGGATTTAAATTCAAACCCATAATCTGCTAGTTAATTTTTCATCCATAAGATCTCGATCACAAAGAATTCGCCTCGCAAAGAATGTATTCATTTTCGCAGTTAAGTACACATCGAATTTTGCTTCTTGCTAAACCAGACACAAGTCTGCTTCCTAGCAATCGACAAAAGCATTGGTACTCTTTTCTATCAATTTACGATACCGCAAAATCAAAGATCTGTATCCTGTTAACTCAAATGAGGACTCCTTGGGATACCAAAGCCTCAAGTGGGGTGTACCTTTGAGATATCTAAAAATCCTCTTTACAGCAGATAAATGAGATTCTTTAGGATTAGCCTGAAATCTAGCACAAATTCATGTTACAAATATTATATCTGGTCTACTGGCAGTTAGATATAAAAGAGAGCCAATCATACCTCTGATTTTGAGTTATATCAATACTTTTACCTTTTTCATCTTTGTCAAGCTTGGTTGCAGGAGCAATTGGGGTTTTCATGGGAGAGGCTGACTCCATGCCATACTTCTTAAGTAAGTCTTTAATGTACTTGGCTTGGTTGATAAAGATTCCTTCATCAGTCTGCTTTACTTGCAGTCCAAGGAAGAAGTTCAGTTCACCCATCATGCTCATTTCAAACTTGCTCTACATAAGCTTGGAGAATCTCTTGCATAGTTTTTCATCAGTAGATCCAAAGATAATATCATCAACATATATTTGAACTAATAGGACTTTGTCTTTGTGCTTTCTAAGAAATAGTGTGGTATCTACTCTACCTCTAGTGAATCCATTTTCAATAAAGAAGTTAGTTAGTGTTTCATACCATACTCTAGGTGCTTGTTTAAGACCATATAAGGCTTTGTCTAATCTAAAGACATAATTAGAAAGAGATGGATTGATGAAACTTGGAGGCTGCTCTACATAAACTTCTTCTTGAAGTTCTCCATTCAAAAATGCACTCTTGACATCCATCTGAAAGACCCTGAACTTCATGTGATCAGCAAAGGCAAGAAATATTTTGATGGCTTCCAGTCTGGCAATATGTGCAAATGTCTCATCGTAGTCAATGCCTTCTTCCTGAGAGTAGCCCTTGGCCACTAGTCTTGCCTTATTCCTGGTGATGACTCCATCTTCATCCATCTTATTTCTGTAAACCCACTTGATTCCAATTACAGGATGGTTCTTTGGTCTTGGAACCAATCTCCATACTTTGCTTCTCTCGAACTGATTATGTTCTTCTTGCATGGCCTCTATCCAGCTGGAGTCTTCCATAGCATCCTCTATCTTCTTTGGTTCTATTTGAGATAGGAAGCTTAGATAGAAGCATTCATTTTGAGTAGCAGCTCTTGTTTTGACTCTTGCATTCGGATCTCTAATGATTAGATCTTGAGTGTGATCTCTTGCCCATCTGCTTCCTGTTGGGACATCAGTTCTTATGCCTTCTTGTCTTAGATCTTCAAGATCTATTTCTTCTTCTTGATATGGAGGTTCGTTGTCTGGCATAGGCCTCTCTACGATCTCATTCCCTTGCTCAACGATTTCACCTTCTGGTACTACGATCGTAGTGTTGAGCTCGACGACCTCGTTCGTAGTGTCTGAACTGTTAGTCGCAGTATCTTGAGGCATTGTTTTGTCTAAGTCTGTTTCATCAAAGATGATGTGAATCGAGACTTCAACACTCAGTGTCTTCTTGTTGAACACTCTGTAGGCCTTGCTGTCTGTGGCATATCCAAGAAAGATTCCTTCGTCTGATTTTGGTTGAAACTTTGTCAAATATTGCTTTCCATTTTTAAGAATGTAGCATGCACAACCGAAGACATGAAATTAGTTGACACTAGGTTTTCTTCCTTTCCATAGTTCATAGGGAGTCTTCTTAATCGTAGAGTATATGAGTGATCTGTTCTGAGTATAACAAGTAGTGTTGACCGCTTCTGCCCAGAAGTACTCAGGCAAATGAGTTGTTGCTAGTAGAGTCCTTCCAGCCTCTATTAATGTCATGTTCTTTCTCTCAGAAACTCTATTTTGTTGAGAAGTTCGTGGAGCTGAGAAGTTGTGACTAATGCCATTGTCTATGTAGAATTGGTCCATTTCTGAGAAGTCAAATTCTCTACCATGATCACTCCTTATAGCCTTGATTTTCTCTCCTTTCTCGTTCATCACAAACTTGAACATTTTGATCAGCTGGGAACTTTTCTCATCTTTTGAGGTTAGAAAGAACAACCATGTAAATCTGGTGAAGTCATCAACTATGACCAGAGAGTATCTCTTTCCTCCAAGGCTCGTTGTTGGAATTGACCCAAAAAGATCCATGTGTAGCAGCTGTAAAGGCTTGTCAATTGAATTGACAGTTTTGTTCTTGAAGGTGCTTCTGGTTTGTTTTCCAAGTTGACAGGCATTGCATGGCCTTTCTTTAATGAAGTTGAACTTGGGTAGGCCTGCAACTAGATCTTTTGAAGCTAATTTGGACATGCTTTTGAAGTTGAGATGAGACAGTCTTCGATGCAATAGCCATCTTGTTTCTTCAGATGCTTTAGCCAGAAAGCATATTGTCTCGTCTGAGCTCAGTTTTCCAAGATTTACTGTGTAGACAATTCCTTCTCTTGTTCCGATTAGCTTCACAGAAGATGTCTTCAGGTCTCGGACATGACATTGATTGTTGAGAAATGTTACTTGATGACCCTTGTCGCAGAGTTGGCTAATGCTTAGAAGATTGTGTTGTAGTCCTTCCATATAGGCCACTTTGCTGAAGGATACCGCACCATTTCCAGCTGAGCCATAGCCTCTTGTCTTGCCAGAGCCATTATCTCCAAAGATGACCGAGGGACCCTCCTTCTCTATATAGTTAGACATAAGGGCTTTGTTCCCAGTCATGTGTCTTGAACATCCACTATCCAGATACCAGGTTGTGTTCGTGGAGCTCTTTTCCTGAGGTAACATTAAACCTTCATTTTGGTAACCATACTTGTATGGGTCCTACTATGTTAGTACCCTTGGGGACCTAAATCTGCTTGATTTTGGGTCTCACATGCATGGAATTATAAGGACACTTTGCGGCCTTGTGGCCAACTCTGTAGCACACAAAACATTTGATATGATGGATGTTAGTGTGTGTGTGAAAGTTCTTCCTCCATTTAGACTTTTGTGGGTTATTGGTCATCCTCCTGTTAGGCTGATATTCCTTTTTCCATGTGTTCTCTTGTTTCATTATTTGTGAGGAGTGTATCTTACTTCTACTGTATCTTCCTAGTTGGTTCGTAGAGTTGATTTTATTGGACTCTACGATCCTTCGAGATTGATGAGTAGTAGCTAGATTACTCTTCTCTTTTCTGAAACCTAGACCACCAAGAGATCCCTTACTCCTGGGAATATGAATTGAATCAGCTGGGCAGGGGTTGACAGGCTCATCCTTCTGTGAGGATTTCACAAATATAATGCCTCTACTGAAACCTGAAGCATTACCAGTGCTAGTTTTCTTTGTTTTTCCACACATGACTTTGAGGTAGATTCCCCAAAGTCTAACCCTGTTCTATCAGAGACACTTCTCTGGTTAGAGATTAAGGAGTCCATGGATGAAGAGGATTTATTCCATGTAGAGACTATCTTTTCTAGATACTCAATCTTAGAGGTTAGACTAGACTCTCTTTGTGCACTGAGCTCATTTTCCTGTCTCAAGAACTTATTTTCAGCTTCAAACTTGGAGAGAGAATAAGTACTGAGAAGGGCTGTTTCCAGTTCCTCTTGAACTTTTTCTTTCTCCTTTTGAAGAAGTGAATAGTCTTTAGACAGAACTCTAAACCACTTCATGTATTGGTGCAGATTAGATGTTATGCCGTGTAATGCAGTTCTAAGGTCATCAATATCTACATCAGGAGATTTGAAGTCAAATACCTCATCGATACTTACTTCATGTATATTGGAGTTCTGTATGTCCCTTAAATTTTTGGCCATCAGGCAGAGATTAGCCTTTTGAGGATCTTTATCGTCTCCAGATTCTGGAGTTGAGTCATTATCAGAGTCACTCCATGAACCTCCAGCTATAAGGCCTTTGTCTTTCTTTGCTGGCCTTTTGTTGCCTTTGTATTCCTTCCTTGCATGTGATTTCTTCTTGAGTTCTTCTCCGAGAGGTTTGTTGCAGTTGGTAATAAAGTGACCAGGTTTCTTGCAGTTGTAGCATAGGTCATTCATTTGCTCCTGGCTGTTGTACTTGCTAACTTTCTTTGGCTTACTGGTTTTGCCTTGTCGCATGAATCTTCTTAGTCTTTTAACCAGCATTGCAAAGTCCTCATCATCATCTTCATCGTAGTTAGAATCAACTTCAGTGTTGACTTTGGAGGTGTTTTCGGTTACTTTCAGAGCAACACCTTTATCCTTCTTTCTTCCTTCAGACAACGTTTCTGCTCGTTATGTCAGCTCTAGTTCGTACGTGAGGAGGTTGCGATATAACTGTTGAATAGTCATTTCATGTAGATTCTTTGATTCTCTTATGGCAGTGGTTTTGGCATCCCACTTTCTTGGTAAAGCTCTCATGAACTTTATGATCAGCTCTTTTTTTGGATAGATCTTTCCATAGGCTCGTAGAGAGTTGAGCAGAATATTGAATCTCTCGTATGTGGCAGTGACGTTCTCTCCTTGAACGTGAGCAAACATCTCATATTGTTGAGTCAGGAGAGATTGTTTGTTTTCTCTGACTTCTTTTATTCCTTCATGCATAATGAGTAGTGCTTCCCAAACCTCCTTTGCTGTTTTGCAGTTGACCACGTTTTCAAATAGATCATCATCTAATGATTGAAATAGGAAGTTCTTGGCCTTTTTGTCAAGTTGGACAGCTCTCTTCTCGTTCTCTATCCATTCTCCTTTGACCTTGATCTATACTCTATTTGGGTCATCTATAGTTGGTGCAAGCTTTGTAGGAACATAGGGCCCATTCTGAACAATTTCAAATAGAGATTTTTATTGCTCCTGAAGATCAGGAGAAGACGACGTTCACATGTCCATATGGGACCTTTGCCTTTCGAAAAATGTCGTTCGGTCTATGTAATGCTCCCGCAACATTTTAGCGGCGTATGATGTCAATCTTCTCTAACATGGTTAAAAAGACCCTAGAGGTCTTCATGGATGACTTCTCGGTATTTGGGAGCTCGTTTGATAATTGCTTGACAAATCTGACTGCCGTTCTCCATCGATGTGTCGAAACCAACCTGGTGCTGAATTGGGAGAAGTGTCACTTCATGGTCGAAGAGGGCATTATTTTGGGTCATCGGTGTAGGAGGAATTGAAGTTGATAAGGCAAAGATTGATGTGATCAATAACCTTCCACCACCCACCTGAGTAAAAGGGGTAAGGAGTTTTCTCGGGCATGCCGGGTTTTACAGAAGTTTTATCCAGGACTTCTCGCGCATCACCAAACCGTTGTGCACTCTTTTGGAAAAGGACCAGCCTTTCTAGTTTGATGTCGCCTGCTTAAGCGCCTTTGAGTTATTAAAGACAAGGCTTGTCACGGTACCTATTGTGGTAGCTCCCGACTGGACCTTCCCTTTTGAGCTAATGTACGATGCCAATGACTTTGTAATAGGTGCAGTGTTAGGCCAGAGAAGGGAGAAGGTTTTCCACACTACTTACTACGCCAGCAAAACATTGACTGATGCTCAGTTAAATTATACCACTACTGAGAAGGAGCTACTGGCAGTGGTCTATGCTTTTGACAAGTTTCGTTCCTACCTCATTGGAACGAAGGTGATTGTATACACTGATCACTCGGCCATCAAGTATTTGATAGAAAAGAAGGATGTTAAGCCAAGATTGATAAGGTGGGTTCTGCTTCTTCAGGAGTTTAATTTGGAAATCCGAGATAAAAAGGGGACAGAAAACTAGGTTGCCGATCACTTGTCAAGATTGGAAAACACCACGCCCTCGAAAGACGCTGAAAAAGCCATAAATGACTTTTTCCCGGACGAGTAACTTTTTGTGGTCAATGGCAAGGTTTCGTGGTATGCGGACTTCACAAATTATGTTGCTTGCCAAGTTCTTCCCCAAAATCTGAGCTATCAACAAAGGAAGAAATTCCTCAAGGATGCCAAGCAATATCTTTGGGATGAGCCCTTCCTGTTCAAGCACCGTTCTTATCGGATTCTGAGTAGATGTTTGCCTGAAGAAGAAATTGTAGGTGTGCTCCATCATTGCCACTCTTTAAACTATGGAGGTCATTTCGGAGGCCAACGAACTGCAGCTAAGGTACTTCAGTTGGGATTTTACTGGCCCACCCTATTCAAGGATGCACACGCATATGTGTTGCACTACGACAGATGCCAAAGGGTGGGCACCATATCAAGACGGCATGAGCTACCTTAGCAAAATATCCTGGAAGTAGAGTTATTTGACGTATGGGGCATCGACTTCATGGGTCCATTCCCGTCCTCTTTCAACAATCTCTACATCCTTGTGGCAGTGGATTATGTCTCTAAGTGGGTGGAAGCAGTTGCCTTGCCGAAAAATGATGTTAAGGTGGTGCTTTAGTTCCTCAAGAAGAACATTTTCACCCATTTTGGCACACCTAGGGCCATCATTAGCGATGAAGGATCGCACTTTTACAATAAATACTTTGAAGCCCTTCTAGCCAAGTATAGGGTAACTCATAAGATCGCCACTACCTACCACCCACAGACCAGCGGTCAACCTGAAATTTCGAATCGAGAGGTGAAACTAATCTTGGAAAAGATTGTTAACCCAAACCGTAAGGACTGGTCTAAGAAGCTCGATGATGCATTGTGGGCTTACCGCACAGCTTATAAAATGCTTATCGGAATGTCTCCGTATAGGCTTGTCTATGGTAAGGCATGTCATCTCCCGGTTGAATTGGAGCACAACGTTTACTGGGCTATTCAAAAACTCAACTTTGATCTTGAGGCAGCCGGCGAAAAGCGACTGTTCCAACTTAATGAATCAGACGAGTTTCGCCTGCATGCGTATGAAAATGCTAAGTTTTACAAGGAGAAGACCAAGAGGTGGCATGACAAGAAAATTCTCGAGAGACACTTTGAACCGGGCCAGAAGGTTCTTCTTTTCAATTCCCGACTAAAGTTATTTCCTGGGAAGCTTAAGTCCCGATGGTCGGGACCCTTCACAGTTGTCAAGATTTATCCATACGGGGCAATAGAGGTCGAGGACCCAAATTCTGACACAACTTTCAAGGTCAATGTACAGAGGTTAAAACACTACTGGGCAGCGAGGTCGACCGGCAGAATACCTCCATTACACTTGATGACCCGGTATAAGACGGGATGATAGTCAAGCCGATGACTCAAAAATCAAGCGCTTGATGGGATGCATCCCCATCCAGTATCAAACAAATTGTTTTACCTTATTTTCTTAAGTGTTATTTTGGTTATCTAGTTTTTGTCCATGTTTTATATAGTTTTGTGCTTTGTCTGAGTTCTGTATAGTGCGCGTGGTCTGTATAATTCATGTTGTTAGTTTAGATCATCCCCCAATTGAGCTTGTCAATAATGTGTATCTTGTCTGGTTTACTTATATGGTTGGTGATATGTAAGCTTGGCTTGTGCAGAGAATTTTGAGGTCGCGTCCCGACGCCATCTATCGCACCCCGGCGCCATCATTGGCGCCCCAGCGCCATCTATTGCCCAACCACACTGCTAACTCGCGCCCAGGCGCCAGCCTTTAAGTTATAATCCGCGCCGCAGCGCCATGTATTTTGGGGACTACACTATTAATTCGCCCTGGCGCCATGCTTAGCGTCGCAGTGCCAGTAGGGATTTCAATCCGTGCCCCGGCGCCACTAGCGAGATCTACTTTTAAATGGCATTGTTCTCTCTTATATCAGTTCGATTGTTGTTCTGCCTTCAACACCGATTCTTCTCCTGGAGTTTTACTGAATCAACGGTTGCGTCCCTTCACTTGCAAACTGTTCAAATCTTTTGGTTCATCAACCGTCGGCAGTTTCCATCCATTAGAGCGTCCAACCATCTGCTGCCCGTTGCAATCTCCCCCTCATTAAAAGCCAAGCCCAGCCAGACAAAAAGGTACAATAATTCAGGGAAAAATTCTACAAACCTTCTGTTTATCTTTTTGTATTTCCGCTATGGCTTCTAAGTGCCCTAGGACTAGCATTGGTCCCCCTCCTCCATCCTCTTCCTGTAGTCAAATTACTCCTTGGGGCCCGATTAAATTTCCATTCGAAGAGGCGTATTGTAAGACCCCAGCTTTTATAAATAAAGATGAATTTTTCTATAAATATTATTTTTGAATATTATGGAATAAATTTGATATAATGTTATAGTTGTGGGTAATATTTATAAATTTTGCAAAGTATGCAAGTTGTTATAAAATATTCGTTTAATTGGGGAATATTCTTTTGTTAGGGAATATTCGTACAATGGCTCAACCATTGGTGGACCCCATAACATAATTATTGTCGGATTGAAAACGACAAAATTATTTTATAAAAATGACTACGGAGGTGTTACCAATTAAAAGCGTTGAACTACCCGGTGGTAAAAGTACGATGTCTGGCGTAGTTGCATAAGTAGCATTGCGGTATTGATTATTGATGCTTACGTGAGAAGTCACTCATTTATGCTCAATTATTGCTACGATAATTCTTTGCATCATATCTATTATATTATTGATTCAATTATTGTCACAAGATATCATATCGTATAATATGTTATAGTATAAAATCAATAATTGAGACGACAAGTTATAAATGATTAATAATTGTTGAAAGATTAAATATGTGTTGATGAAAAATAAAATGATTTGTGGTAAGTTTGATTATTTTATGGGGGGCTCATATGTCATCATCTAAGAGTCTCTTCGTCAATAGTAATTACCTTCGTCAATAGTAATTACCCTTGTGAATAGTATTTACCTTCGTCAATAGTAATTACCTTCGTCAATAGTAATTACCCTTGTGAATAGTATTTACCTTCGTTAATAGTAATTACCCTTGTGAATAGTATTTACCTTCGTCAATAGTATTTACCTTCGTTAATTGTAATTACCTTTACCAGACGTCGAACCACTTGTCGTTTCACATTACAGGCGTCGAACCACTTGTCGTTTCACATTACTGTGTGTCAAAACCAATTCGTCAAGCCACTTGCCTTTTCACACAAGTGCTAAGCTAGAAATCTTCTATAAATAGAGGCCTAGGGCTTCATTATTTTCACTTAATTCATTCAAGCTATAGAGAGAGAAAGTATAGAGAGAATAAAGAGAAAGAAGAAGAGTATTTTGTTCTTACTGCTTTCGCCATAAAGTATTCAATCTCCTACCAAAAGTAAGGGTGTTATTCTTTCTTATTCATGAAGAGAGCTCGTTGTTATTCCATTGCTTATTATTACATTGGAATAACTTTGTATAAGTGGTTTACCCTATACTTGGTGACATTCTTCTATTATTCATTGGAACATCTCGTCTGCGTGTGTTTTACACGGACTGGTTAAAATCTTTATTATTATTCTCGCATTGGAACATCCACGCTGCATGTATTTTACAGGACTGGTTCCGTCTTTTATTATTATTATTCGTTGGAACATCACATGCGTGTGTGTTTTACACTGCACTGGTAAAATCTTTATTATTATTACATTGGAACATCACATGCTGTGTATTTTACAGGACCGGTTAAAATCTTTTTATTATTATTCATTTGGAACATCACATGCATGTGTTTTACAGGACTGGTTTAAAATCTTTATTATTATTCTGTTGGAACATCACATGCATGCATTTTACATGAGACTGGTTCCGTTATTTATTATTCTGTTGGAATAACCTACATGTATTGATCTATCGCATGCATGGTGATTTCTTTTGTTATTCTATTCTTTATTATACCCAGTTGGTTAAAACTTTGACTTCTATACTCCATGAAATTAGTGGAATATCCTTGATATTTGCGTTTCATCCAGTATCTTTTCATGGAAATATTCTTCCCGATCATTCTTGAATTTTACTCTACAAAACAAAGATCATGTTGATAATTTGGACGTTAATAATTCTGGATAAAATAATTCTTGAACTTGTTTTATTGAATTCTTATATCATTGTCATCATCCTCATGTTTATATTATGTTGAAAGTCATCTGTGGCCTGTAGTGCATAGATGGACTTGGTATGATTATGACCAGAGACTATTCGGTGTAATCATGACCGTAATGTTACAAATGATGTGATAAAAATCCTCAGTGGCCGTAGTGCATTGGTGGACAGTTGTTGGCATGATCATGACCATTAATGAATACACAAATATTCTTGGCCCGTAGTGCATGAATAATTGTGGTCGTGATACTAAAGAATATCCTTGGTCCGTAGTGCAGGGGTGATTCGATGATGTGGAATATTTATTAAAGCTGAGTCTCAGCTATAACAGTGATGAAAAACCTTTTAAAACCTAAAAGATAGTAGACTTTATTTTCTACTTGACTCTTTTAATGGATTGCTTATTCCGCTGCAGTTAAACTGGTTGTCTATTGTATTTTATCAGTTTAACATTGTTGAAGACTATTGATAATTTATTCTGCATTATCTTAGTCATAATATTTCTTACTGGGCTAGTTGAGCTCACCCTTTCTTTCACTGTTCTCTTCAGGAAATGAGAATATAGCTGGGACGAGTCGGGGAAACGAGTGATGGTCCTGAAGATAGCATTAGTAGTCCTCACTATTATGTGAAATAGTGTGATAATAATTGTAATGAGGACTTTTTTTGAGTTTGTATAATATCTAGTGAAGCGATATTTGTATTTAAACTCACGATTTATGTCGTATTGTATACAACAGATTATGTTAATAAGTTGTATTTAAATTCGTACCATGTAAGTGGCGACCCAAGATGGGTGATGTATACCTAATTTTGGGGCGTCACGGTTAGTATCGAGCTTAGGATATGATCCTGGCTAAGATGTGAGAATAGTACTAGGAGGAGGCGGGAATACCTTCGCTAGTATGACCTACCTAAGTTTATGTCTTTATTTTATTGGTTGGTGAGAAGATAGGGATAATTTGTTACATGTCAATTAACCTTTTGTTTTGTGGCGAAGATCTGAAAATGACATCCGAGAATGTTGAGAATAGCAATGGAGCGCTTGAGCGATTGTTGATTCACCACATATCAATAATCGAGGATAATGTGCATCAAGAAGGCGACAATC
Organism: Panax quinquefolius; assembly: GCA_020205615.1. NCBI lineage: Eukaryota > Viridiplantae > Streptophyta > Magnoliopsida > Apiales > Araliaceae > Panax > Panax quinquefolius. The sequence goes on along the minus strand of CM035157.1, from coordinate 46,103,034 downwards.
CTCATGCAAACAACAACACTGACCAAATGATGAATGATCAATGTTCAGAGGCTTTATGCAATTTATGCACAGCAGGAGAGAGCGACTTCTATCCAAAACGTAGGTGGAAACACGGAAAACTCTCGGGCGGTCACCGCTAAACAATTCAAGGAGCTGGGACCACCGGAGTTTAAGGGAGAGCCAAAACCACTTCTGGCGGAAGCATGGATAAAACAGATTACCAAGATATTTGATGTCTTGGGATGCTCCGAGGAGCAAAAGGTTCCCCTTTCGCCTTTTTATGTTATGTGAGAGGCGGATTCTTGGTGGGAATCGGTAAAATGTACTCAACTTCTTTGTCTGCATGAAGATATCTTGGGAGAAGTTCCAGAGTTGTTCAACGACAAATACTTTCCCGAAAGTATTCGCCACATGAAGGAGGTGGAATTTATCAAGTTGGAACAAAACAATATGACCGTGTCGTAACACGATACGAGGCAAAATTTATGAGTTATCACGGTTCGTCCCACTTGGTGGATAAATGAGAGAGAATGGCGCGAATGTTTTTAAGAGGTTTGAAGTCGAGATACGTCAACATCTTATTTCTCATAAACCGTGTTTGTATTCAGGATGTTGTAAATAGGGCTCGATTAGTGGAACGCGATAATGAGTCAACACAACTAAAAAAGAGAAGCGTAAGCAAAATTATAATACCAGCGAGAGTAGTCATCGAAGCGGTGACAACAAGCGTGGAGGGAATCAACAAGCCGATATGGTAACCACTTCGGTGGTAATCAAGGCCAAAACAATAAGAATGGACATTTCAAGAAACGGAGATTCAACAATGATGGAAAGACGTCAGCACCAGCACCTATTGTTAAGGAAGGAGAAAGACCACCTATCATATGCTTCAAATGCGGAGGAGAGGGACACATCAGTCCAAACTGTGTCATGCCGTCCAAAGCATGTTATAATTGTGGAAGAGAAGGTCACTTAGCTCGATTTTGTCATTTACCGAAGACAAATTCAGCTAGGATGGAGGCACCAAAGGCCATCCCAGAAAATTCAAAACCGGTAGTGCAAGGGAGAGCGTTTGTTGTGACCTCCCAAAGAGCAAGGAATCCGAATGAGGTCATCACGGGTAAGCTTATCATAAACTCTAATGAAGTCTATACTTTATTTGATACTGGTTCTACCCATTCTTTTATTTCTCCTACTTGCGCTCATCGATTAAATTTGACTCCGGAGAAATTAGACTTTGACTTATCTGTGGAAACTCCGTTGGGAGAAACCTTCATTACATCCACTGTTTATAAGTCTTGTTTGGTTCAAATCGGTACCCTCACATTATCTGTCGATCTTATTTCATTAAAAATACTTGCATTTGACGTGATTCTAGGATTGATTGGTTAACTACTTATCATGCAAAAATTGATTGTTTTCGTGGGTTGTTAGCTTTCATATTCCTAATCAACCTATTATGCTAATTCAAATGACCAAACCATTAAAATCAATCACGGTCATCTCAAGCCATAAAGCTATTCGTTTATTGAAAAACGGATGTCAAGCTTTCTTAGCTCATATTACTGATTTAAATAAAAATACGTCGGGTTTTAAACGATATTCCTATTGTTAATAAATTTCTGACGTATTCCCGAAGAACTTCACGGCCTACCCCAGGCGTGAAATTGAATTTTGTATCGACCTTGAACCCTAAGACAAAACCTATTTCCAAAGCCCCATATCGAATGGCTCTATTGAACTTCGGGAGTTAAAGACCCAATCGCAGGAATTGTTAGACATTGGCTTTATTCGTCCTAGTACTTCTCCTTGGGGTGCTCCCTGTTTCTATTCGTGAAGAAGAAAGATTGGAGTATGCGACTTTGTATTGATTATCCGGGTTGAATCATGTCACCATCAAAAATAGGTATCCATTGCCACGTATTGATGACCTGTTTGACCCGGTTGCAAGGAGCCAAATTCTTTTCAAAGATTGATCTTCGTTAGGATATCACCAATTGAAGATTAGAACCGCCGACATTCCAAAGAGCGGCTTCCGAGAAACTCGATGCGGGCATTATGAATTCCTAGTCATGTCCTTTGGATTGACTAATGCTCCCGCCGCCTTCATGGATATGATGAACCAAGTATTCAAGGAATATTTAGATCACTTTGTGGTCGTCTTTATTGATGACATCCTTATTTATTCCAAAAGTCGTGAAGATCATGAGCAACACTTGAGGTCGACACTCCAAAAGCTTCGTGAATATAAGCTTTATGCCAAGTTGAAGAAATGTGAGTTCGGCTTGAAGAAGTAGCATTCCTTGGGCACGTGGTATCAAGTCATGGAATATCATTGACCAAAGAAAGATTGAAGCTATTCAAAGTGGGAACAACCTAAATCGATGATCGAAGGCACGTAGCTTTCTCGGTTTATTTGGTTATTATCGGAGATTCGTGGAAGGATTTTCTCAATTGCTACTCCATTGACTCTCGGTGACTCGGAAAGATACAAAGTTCGATTGGAGGCGAAGAATGTGAGAAGAGTTTTCAAGAACTCAAGAGGAGACTTATTTCAAAGACTGTTCGCAATACCATCTCGGCTCGGAGGATTTGTCATCTGATGATGCTTGAGCAAAGGGTTGGGATGTGTTCTTATGCAACATGGAAAAGTTATAGCCTATGCCTCGCGACAACTCAAAGAATATGAGAGGAATTATCCTACTCATGATCTAGAGTTGGCAGCTGTTGTCTTTGCACTTAAAATTTGGAGGCATTACTTGTATGGGGAGAAAGTGGAGATCTTTACGGATCATAAAAGCCTCAAATATTTCTTCACTCAAAAGGAACTCAACATGCGACAACGACGTTGGCTTGAATCATTGAAAGATTATGATCATACCATCCAATACCATCCTGGAAAAGCGAACGTGGTAGCTGACGCATTGAGTAGAAAATCATATGCAAGAAACTGAGTGCGATATTGTCAACGCAAAGGCCCATTTTGTGTGACTTGCAAAGGATGGAGATAGAGTTAAAGACTCGAGGGGACACATGTGATTATAAGCGAGTATCTGAGTAGAACCGACTTTAATCGATAAAGTTAAAGCTGCTCAAGCTACAGACCTGGAGCTGATGCGTATGAGGAAGAAAGTGCAAGAAGGTGCTATGCCGGAAGCAAGAATCGATGAAGAAGGAATACTTCGAGTCAACTCCAGACTTTGTGTTCCTAACGACCCTAATTTAAAGTATAATATCATGATGGAGGCGCACAACACACCATTTGCAATCCATCCTGGGAGTACCAAAATGTATCATGATATTCGTCATACATTTTGGTGGAGCAATATGAAGAGAGAGATATATTTGTTTATCTCACGATTGTCTAACTTGTCAACGAGTTAAAGCGGAGCATCAAGTACCAAAAGGTCCATTGCAACCACTTGAAATTCCGAGAATGGAAGTGGGATCACATTACCATGGATTTAGATCAAGCACGGTCTTCCTAAGGTTTCTCAAGGCATTGATGCGATTTGGGTCATTGTTGATAGATTGACCAAGTCCGCTCATTTTTCTTACCGATACGAGAAACTTATACATTTGAACGTCTTGCTCGTATGTACATAAACGAGATTGTGAGATCTGCATGGTATGCCTGGGTATCCATAGTTTTCGATCGAGACCCAAGATTCACTTCACGATTTTGGGTTAGTTTGCAAAAAGCTATGAGCACAGACTTACGATTTAGCTTCGCATATCATCCTCGCAGACGGACGGACAGTCGGAGAGGACTATTCAAACTCTTGAAGATCTATTAAGACTCTGTGTTCTTGATTTCAAGGGGAGTTGGGACAAGTTCTTACAATTGGTGGAGTTTTCCTACAACAACAGTTATCAAGCAAGTATTGGAATGGCTCCATTCGAAGCGTTGTATAGAAGAAAGTGTCGTTCTCCAGTATGCTGGGATGAGGTGGGTGAAGCAACGTTGTTGGGACCGGAGTTGGTACGTATGACTACGGAAAAGATTCAAACGATCCGACAACGTATAAAAACCTCACAAAATCGACAAAAGAGTTATGCCGATCTTCATCGAAAGGACGTGGAATTCGATATAGGAGATCATGTGTTGTTAAGAGTTGCTCCATGGAAAGGAGTTACAAGATTTGGAAAGAGAGGAAAACTTAACCCTCGATTCATCGGTCCATTTTTAATCCTCGATCGAGTAGGAACTGTGGCCTATAGACTCGCTTTACCGCCAAATATGTCTCGTGTTCATAACGTTTTTCACATATCTATGTTACGTAAATATGTGAAAGACCCGAACCATATTATTGAGTTAGAATCGGACGAAATAGCGGAAGATTTGGACGTATGAAGAGGTTCTGTTCAAATTTTGGATAAGAAGGAACATATTCTACGCTCCAAGGTTATACCTCAAGTCAAAGTTTTGTGGAGGAACCACGATGTTGAGGAAATGACTTGGGAGTTAGAATCGAAATGAAATCAAGGTATCCTTACCTCTTCAACATAATGGTGTAATGCCCTAATTTCGAGGGTGAAATTTCATAAGAAGGGAGGTTGTAAGACCCGACTTTTATAAATAAAGATGAATTTTTCTATAAATATTATTTTTGAATATTATGGAATAAATTTGATATAATGTTATAGTTGTGGGTAATATTTATAAATTTTGCAAAGTATGCAAGTTGTTATAAAATATTCGTTTGGTTGGGGAATATTCTTTTTGTTAGGGAATATTCGCATACAATGGCTCAATCATTGATGGACCCCACAATGTAATTCTTGTCGGATTGAGAAAGCGACAAAAATATTTTATAAAAATGATTTACGGAGGTGTTACCAGTCAAAATTGTTGAACTACCCTTGGTAAAAAGTGCGATGTCTGGCGTAGTTGCATAGTAGCACACGGTATTGATTATTGATGCTTACGTGAGAAGTCACTCAGTTATGCTCAATTATTGCTACATAAATTCTGGCATCATATCTATTATATTATTGATTCAATTATTGTCACAGTATCATCTGTATAATATGTTATAGTATAAAATCAATAATTGAGACGACAAGTTATAAATGATTAATAATTGTTGAAAGATTAAATATGTGTTGATGAAAAATAAAATGATTTGTGGTAAGTTTGATTATTTTATGGGGGCTATATGTCATCATCTAAGAGTCTCTTAAATCGATAGTAATTACCTTCGTCAATAGTAATTACCCTTGTGAATAGTATTTACCTTAAATCGATAGTAATTACCTTCGTCAATAGTAATTACCCTTGTGAATAGTATTTACCTTAAATCAATAGTAATTACCTTCGTTAATAGTAATTACCCTTGTGAATAGTATTTACCTTCGTCGATAGTATTTACCTTCGTTAATTGTAATTACCTTTACCAGACGTCGAACCACTTGTCGTTTCACATTACAGGCATCGAACCACTTGTCGTTTCACATTACAGGCGTCAAACCAGTCGTCAAGCCACTTGCCTTTTCACACGGCGGTGCTAAGCTAGAAATCTTCTATAAATAGAGGCCTAGGGCTTCATTATTTTCACTTAATTCATTCAAGCTATAGAGAGAGAAAGTATAGAGAGAATAAGAGAGAAAGAAGAAGAGTATTTTGTTACTACTAACCTTCGCGAGATTCAATCTCCTACCAAAAGTAAGGGGTGTTATTCTTTCTTATTCATGAAGAGAACTGTTGTTATTCCATTGCTTATTATTCATTGGAATAACTTTGTATAAGTGGTTTACCCTATACTTGGTGACATTCTTCTATTATTCTCGTTGGAACATCCTGCGTGTGTTTTTACAGGACTGGTTAAAATCTTTATTATTATTACATTTGGAACATCTCGTCTGCATGTGTTTTACGTGGGACTGGTTCCATTCTTTATTATTACATTGGAACATCCATGCATGCGCGCTTTTACATGGGACTGGTTTCGTTATTTATTATTCTCATTGGAATAAACACTGCAAGGGTCTATCGCATGCATGGTGATTTCTTTTGTTATTCTATTCTTTATTATACCCGGTTGGTTAAAACTTTGACTTCTATACTCCATGAAATTAGTGGAATATCCTTGATATTTGCGTTTCATCCAAAGATCTTTTCATGGAAATATTCTTCCGATCATTCTTGAATTTTACTCTACAAAACAGTATCATGTTGATAATTTGGACGTTAATAATTCCTGGATAAAATAATTCTTGAACTTCTTTTATTGAATTCTTATATCATTGTCATCATCCTCATGTTTATATTATGTTGAAAGTCATCGTGGCACAGAAAGTGCATAGATGGACTTGGTATGATTATGATTGAGAGACTATTGATTGTAATCGCTTAACCGTAATGTTACAAATGATGTGATAAAAATCCTCGATGGTAGTAGTGCATTGGTGGGACGATTGTTGGCATGATCATGACCATTAATGAATACACAAATATTCTTGGCCCGTAGTGCATGAATAATTGTGGTCGTGATACTAAAGAATATCCTTGGTCGTAGAGTGGGGGTGATTCAATGATGTGGAATATTTATTAAAAGTCGAGTCTAAACTATAATGATGATGAAAACCTTTTAAAACCTAAAAGATAGTAGACTTTATTTTCTACTTGACTCTTTTAATGGATTGCTTATTCCCGCGGCAATTAAACGGGTTGTCTATTGTATTTTATCAGTTTAACATTGTTGAAGACTATTGATAATTTATTCTGCATTATCTTAGTCATAATATTTCTTACTGGGCTAGTTGAGCTCACCCTTTCTTTCACTGTTCTCTTCAGGAAATGAGAATATAGCTGGGACGAGTCGGGGAAACGAGTGATGGTTTTGAAGATAGCATTAGTAGTCCTCACTATTCTATGAAATAGTGTGATAATAATTGTAATAAGGACTTTTTTTTGAGTTTGTATAATATCTAGTAGACGATATTTGTATTTAAACTCACAGTTTATGTCGTATTGTACACGACAGTTATGTTAATAAGTTGTATTTAAATTCTGTACCATGTAAGTGGCGACCCAAGATGGGTGATGTATACCTAATTTTGGGGGCGTCACACGTATAAGCGCTACACCCAAAATTTCAAGTTACAAAGTCTTGTGCCCGAGCGTGGCCTTCGGCTCGATGACAAATTGGATGGCCAGATAAACGCCATGATCAGTGCCATGAAGTGGGTCCACTTTACCAAACCGCCAGAGTCTGCTGTGGTAGCGGTGGTAAAGGAATTTTATGCTAACGCCATTCTGGATGGCCCACCGGCAGCACCTATGAGGGGGAAGTTAATCCCTTTCGATGTCAAAGCCATCAATGAAATGTATGGGACTCCAAATTTTGATAAACATGACTACTGGGAGAATGGGATTCGAAGTTATAAGTCTGATGACATTATTAACAAGCTTTGTAAGCCCGGGACTGTTTGGAAAACTAACGAGTACACTGGCGAACGCACGTCTTTTCCTTCACATGCGCTCAGTCGTTATGGTAAAGCTTGGTATGCCTTTATCTGTGCTAACCTTCAGCCTACGCGCCATGTGAGTGATGTCACTCGGAAAAGGGCGACGCTTCTCTATGCTATTGTGATGGGGCTAAAAATTGATGTGGGGGCTCTGATCAATGAATCCATCAAGAAGGCTATCAAAAGAAAGTTCATGTCTGGCCTTCCCCACCCATCTCTTATTACAAGGCTTTGCAAAAGGGCGGGTGTTCGGTGGGAGGCAGAAGATGTCACCCTCCCGCCAATGTTAGTCATTGATCATTAGTTAATTAGTTGCTATGTTGTCTGAGATGGCGCGCCATCGCATCCCCGAGGAGAGGGCTTTTTGCCAGCGCCTCCGCCGCCGCCTTCTGTTGACCCTCAGCCCTCCTCTGCCGCAGGAACCTCTAGTCAGGCACCATTTCCCCCTTCTACTGATGCCATTGATTCGGGAGCCCTTGCGCAGATTATGAACAGCCTAAATTTTTTGCATTGCAAGGTTGACACGGTTGCCCAGTGGCAGAGCCAATTTCATCATTATCACGCTGAGTTTGCAGATACACTAGCAAATATTCATGCTGCTCAGGGTGGAGAGGACGCGGACTTCATGCCATTTCCATTTCTAGCGCCTCCACTTTATGCCCCTTATCCGCCGCAGTTTCTACCACCTTCTGAAGAAGACCGCGTGAGCCAACCTGTCAACGTGGAGGACGATGATGGAGATGATGATGATGACCTGGAGTTGTTCGGTGCTGATGAAGACTTTGGTCTTGATGGTGATGACGGCGGGGATGCTGCCAATGTTTGATGTTACAGTAAAGGCCAGTGAGGACACGGGCCAAAGTTCAAGTTTGGGGGAGATTTTCTTCTATTTAATTTTATATATGAATTGTGTTAGTATTAGCATATTTCTATTTCTAATGCTATGTTAGGATGGTATTTGGGCTTGATAGCCCCAAACTCATACTCATGGTTTAATTTAATATTTATTTATTGTGATTATTATCGTGGTATATCTTTTGGTTTTTGGATGCATGCTTTAATTTATCTTTGATGCATGTCTTTGCTTAGTAGTATTCTATGTTTCATTTATTATATGCTTTTGGTTGTATATCTTTTGTTTGGGAATATCTTGACTAAGTCAGATATTGTCTTGCATTAAGCCTAATTTTTGGGATTTTCACTGATTAATTGGTATACTCGATGCCATGTGTCATTGCTTTGCCCTTTGTTTTTAAGGGTACTCTATAGTCTATAATTTCTTTGTTCAACTCTAGCCTTGAGTCTGTAACTATTTATATGTTGGGTTAGGGTAGCTTTAGCATTAAGGTTTGTTTATGGCCTTTAGCGGACTGTCTTGCAATTCTATTATTTTTTTCCTAGGCTAGTGGCGACTGCTATGCGACTTTAGGGCTTATGTTTGATATAAGTCGAGATTATCTTGGATCCATCCGTTTAGTGAGCACTGGCCTATTATCTTTCTAGTAGTTTTCCAATTTGTGATTGTCATTTTTCCGTGTTGAAAATAGTGTGCACTATTATACATTCTGTTAATTTCAAGTTTATAAAGACTTAGAAGCTTTAGCATTCTCGGCTCTTTAGATCTTTTGGGAAAAAAAAAAAGTGGTCCTGCGGTGGGTTGAGATGGAGCGTGGAAATGCACTCGCCCATAAACACAGGCTGTAAAATCCATTTTGGACTTATGTTGTTTACGTGGCCTTTGTGCTTGAGTTATTAGATTCTTAGGGATGTTTTACACCTAGTGCCCTAAAGTCTTCCGGCTTGGGAGTCATTGATCAAAAGCTTGCTAATGAGTGCTCTGTTTTGCCTAAAAGTAATCAAGTTCTGTCTAAGTTAGATTTTACTTCTCTATTCTAGAACTTTCGACCCTTTCATGTTTTTGCATCTTGTCTTAGCACTTGTTATGTATGTGAGTTGCTTGGTGGCCTATTGGTTATCACAATCGATTGTATGATCTTAATTTGGGTTATGGCTAGTTTAGATATGTGGCCTTCACACACACACTGAATGGATCTATTACAATCTTGTTTACTATTTAGACTTTATACCCTATTTCGCATGCGTCTTGCCCTATTCTAAGAAAATGTTTATGATTTTGCTTTGTGGCCATAATTTTGGTTGTTAGTATTAGTGTCTTTCGTTTCTTGTTTTCTAGGGTTTGGTTGTTCGATAGTTTGCTTGAGGATAAGCAAAAGCCTAAGTTTGGGGGTATTTCATGAGTGGGATTCATACCCACGAATTAGACCCTTTGTTGCTAAAGTTGATGCCTATTTTTATTCTTTTGGTTAGCTTGTATAGTTATTTTATTGATTTTTTTTGTTTTAGTTCTCTACTGGCAGGCTTTACAGTTTAATCTAGCTTTCTTGGGTGTTTTTCATGAGTCGGTAGCCATGGCAGTACATTGGTACCAAGCCGTATGTCACATGGCCATGGCTATTGCTAAGCCTACTAGAAACTCGCGCCCCGGTGCCATTTGGCATCTGCAGAGAGGATTGACTGCGGACAAGTTATAGTTTAGTTGTCCTTCGTAACTCATGCCAGAAAGAGAGAGGCGCTTGGCGCCATCGGCCGCGCCTTGCGCCACGCGCCTTGGCACGCCACTGTAAAGCGCATAGGCTTGCAGTCACGAAGCTTCGGTTCCCAGATAGTAAAGTGTCTTTAATGACCTAAAAAAAAGGGGGATGCTATAAATAGAAATTGAGGTTGCTGCATTAAAGATCGATAAATATCAGAGATCGCAGATATCAGATAAAATTTATTAGAGCTTAGAATAGTATTTTATCTTCAGTCTTTTTATCTTTCTAGAAGAGAAAGAAGCTAGTGAAGGGAAGGATAGTTATTGCTTCCGACACAGAATTCAGAGTTATACACGTGAAGAGAAGATTTGGAGGAAGAACACTTCAAAACAGGGGTTTTCTTAATCCAAATCTCCCATTTATTTGTATTTGTCTGATAATGTGTAAAGTAGTAAAAGTGCGTGTTAGTACCATAGTTATGAACTAACTCCATTTTTAGGATTGCAATGTAACCTGATGATTAGCTTAATCAACTTTCTCTCCTATTTTATATAATAAATCATTTTGGAATGGGTTGTTGTATTTCATATTTAATGTCTGATTGCTTGATAAAGAAATTGGTATTGATAGTGATGGAAATTGATAAATGGATGTTATTATCTATCTTTAAATACAACAACACCTGTTATGACCATGACAATGGAATGTGTGCATAATATGCTAATAGGATAGACATATCCCTATTTACCTTGTGTGATCTTGAGACTTAGCTTAATGACCTTGACCTAGTTATTGTCACCAATAGACATATTGTGTTTCAGCTGGTTTAGGATGTGCATTTGATCTTCGACAGAAGCTTATGCATATTTGGTGTCTCGGTTGATCATTCCTTGATTCGTTTGTAGTATGGAGAGTTAGGAGATTAGGCAACGCATTAGGGGAGTTGTAATCCTATCTTGAATTCCTAGCACAGCTACTTCTCTTATTTTTTTCGTCTTATAGAAATAGCTTAACCAACCATTTGTTTTTACTTGTTCAAATAAGATCAGTAGCATCTTCGCCTTAGTAATTGTTTTCTGTTAAGGCTTCGTCCTCGTGGGTTTGACACTCTACTTACATATATTACTTGTGGACCGCATATGCTTACGCGCGAATTGGCAATAGCTAATTCGACCAACATAAACTCTACCTCCTTCATATGGCAAATACTTTCAGGAAAATACTTGTCATTGAACAGTTTCTAAAATATTTCCCAAGACATATTGAGTGTGGCTGGCTGGGTACGCTTCACAGATTCCCACTAGTAATCTACCTCACCACGAAACATAAAGGTGGGGAATAGAACCTTTTGTTCCTCCGTGAATCCCAAGACATTGAATATCTTGGTAATTTGCTTGACCCATGTTTCCGCCTTAATCGGATCTGGCTTTCCCCAGAACTCTGGTGGTCCTAACTCTTTAAACTGCTTAGTTGTGACAAACCGCGCGTTGCTATCATTTCCACCCTTATTTTGTACACGAGTCTCCCTTTTCTGATTTTGTATGAACTGCAAAAAGATTCTAAACATCCCATCATTTATTATTTGTTCGATAGTATTATTTACAGGAGGAATATTACCTTCTTGTTGCACGTTCTCCTGGTTGGTGATTAAAGCTGTTTCCACGGTCTCATACGCTCCATTGTTAACATTCTCAGCTGCCATTCTTAAATACTGCCATAAAATAAGGGTTAATTAAACAAATTAACATATCACATAATATCCATATATTATGATCGACCAATAAATAAGCTTAGGTAGGATACACTAGCGAAGGATTTACTTGTCTCTCCCCTCCTAGTTTTATTCCCCGATCTTCGCTAGAGACCATATCCCTAAGCTCTGATACCAACTGTGACGCCCCCAAAATAGGTATACATCACCCATTCTGAGTCGCCAAATACATGGTACAGAAATAACTACAACATCATTATTACAATTGTCGTGCAAAATACGACAACACAAATACTGTGAGTTTAAATACAAATATTGTCTTCTAGACAATATTCACACTCAAATAAGTCCTCATTACAATTATTGATATATTATTTTACAAATAGTGAGGACTACTATAACAACTTCCACGGAACATCACTCCACACCCCGACTACTCCCCGCTATATTCTCGTTTCCTGAGAAAAAAAATGGAATAAAAAGAAAAAGGGTGAGCTCAACTAGCCCAGTAAAGAATATTATGACTAAGATAATGAACAACAAATTATCGTTAGCCTTCAACAAATTAGATAAAATATAATGGACAACAAGTTTTAGATCAATATTCGCAGCGGAAATAATAATTCATTAGAAGAGTTTAGTAGAGAATGAAATCTACTATCATCTATGAATTTAAAAGTTCATCATCAATATTTTATCCCTGTAACATCAATCAATATACATCTTGAATTAAATATTCATCTTTGCAATACGGGCCAAAGATATCCATCTGTATCACTAGTTGGTCATGTTCATCTCAACACCTGTTCATCTTTGTACTACGGGCCAAAGATATTCATCAGGTAATCATTCATCTTTGCACTACAAGCCAAAGATATTCAACAAGTATCACCATTAAGGACTGAGGATGATGAAAAATATTTTAAAAAAAAAGAATCCAGTGAGATAAAAGGACAAAGATTAGGGATTCATACTTTGGTTTATCCATGGTCAAAAACACTCCATAATAAACCATAGTGGAGTAAAATTCAAGAATGAAGATCAAAACATGGATTCAATTTCAAGATTAAGGGTCATAACAGATAACTTGAAAGGAGAAAAAAAAATTCTTTTGTGAACAGTATCCGTGAACAGTAGTACCGTATGAACAGTACCCAATCATGAAAAGTTCCAAATTTGATAAAAAGTTCAGACCAATATCCCTATGAAATGATATTAGATGAAGCAAAAATTTCTAATCATTTCAGGAATTATAGAAGCAATACTTACCATAGTAAGTTCAAATTTAGGAATACGAGATAAAATAATATTGCTTACGTAATATGGAGTATGAAAGAAAATAATATTTCTCACGAGTATTACAATAAAATAATATCATTTACCTTAGTAGAAACTGGATTTGACTGGAATATCAGATATTATTATGAGAAAATCTTGCAGAAAAAAAATTACACTCAAAGTATCCTTATACTCAAGAAAATACTCACAATATTATAGAATAAGAATTTCTGATATTGAAGTGGTGTGTTGAGGAAGGAGGGGTTACCCCCTATTTATACTGAAACCCTCGGATAAAAAATCAAAAGGCTGCCTAACTTGCCCATTTTTTCTCCGCCCTAATCTTTTCCATTCAAAGCCTGCTTTCATTCATTTTCCATATGGGTGGGGGCCACCCTTTGAAAACCATCTTTGCAGGCAACAAGTTCTACCAAAATAATTGGCCTAACAATTCATTTCTTTCTCTGCATAACCACCCAATTCCAAGATTGAGGGCCCACTTTTGAAAAATAAGTTTGCATGCATTACTCCACCACCAACCATTACTTTAATTTATCACATGCATATATATATATATATATATATATATATAATATTATTATTTAAACATTATAAAATATTATAATAATATATTTGAATGAATATTTTATAAGAAAAATAATTATAATTCCACAAAAAATATTCCAAACTTTCAACAATTATCTCATGTTAGATTCCTTCATTTATATCCACACAAAATAAATATTTTCATATGCATCATTTATATCCACATAAAATAAATATTTGTTTATCATATAAATCAATAATTAATTATTCATAAATAATATTCTGTAATTACAATTATGACACATAAATTAGTTTCAGAAAGAGGGGCTTTCAGATAAAGATTTTTTTACTGGCGCGCAATTAGGTGACCAGACCCCTTTCCTAGACAAAACTTCCTCAGACATTGCCAATAATGCTATCTAATAATATTATTCAAATAATATGAATTATTGATCTGATAATGAAAAATATCATGCGTTGACAATTATTGAAACAATAATAATATAAAATATCAACGCAAAGAATTATTGAATCAATAAAAGAAAATATTGAACAATAATTACTGTAATAATTATTGAGTAAGTGCCTTTTTACGTAAGAATCAATAATTCAAAATACAATGTAATATCGTGTAATGCTCTTTGTGCAACCACGCCAGACATCGTATTTTAACCACCGTGTATTCCAAATGTAGATAATCAGTAACAACTACACTGTTATTTATAAAACTCATATTTGTCATTTTCTTCATCCAACAGTTATTACATTATGGGCCCACAAATGACGATTAAGCGTCATTTGGATATTCCCGACAAAAAAGAATATTCCACGACTAAAAGCGAATATTAAAAACAAAACGAATATTTTATAACCACTTGTTTACTTTGCAAAATTTGCACATTTCACCCATAACTAAAGCATTATATTTAATCAATACCTTATTATTTAAAAATAATAATTAAAAAAATTAAATCTTTATTCATAAAAAATTTGGGGTCTTACATTAAAGGCTATCGTAACTGGGGAATAGACAACTTTGATAAAAAAAATTTATTTAATTAATATATTAAGTAGTTTAAATAAATGTTATCGTAGAACACCAAGTACAGGTTTTAAGTACTCAGATTTGGGGTATCACATAATATAAATAAATTAATTCAATGACTTATCTAAAAATATTTTGACCATTTTTTTTCTTCTTTAAAAGATCAGAACTATGAGTTGAAGAAATAAAACTTTTTAGAGGGAAAATATGTAGGTAAGGAGATTTCAAGTTTTTCTTATTCTTTAGAAATTGGTAAGTAAGAAATGAGAAAAGATTTTTCTATTTATAGGAAAATTTGAGCCGACGGCAATTTTGTAATTCGGGAAATCTTTTTGAAATCGATTGCTCGGATGAGTTCTTTTGAAAAAGAGAAACCCAGATGAAGGATAACACACGGTTTTTCTTAGCCCTCAAATAATAATTTCAAACAACAAGTTGGCAATCAACTTATTAAAAGTGAACACATGGCCAAGTATTAATGTCAGCACACGCATTCCATTCATTTTAAATTTTTTAAGCCAAACGGTCACAAGACAAAGACTTTCAAATCTTGCAAATCAATTTCTCAATTAAGCTTATGGGTTCCACAAACACATTCCAAGCTTTCAATTCACACTCCAATTTTGGATAAACAAAGAAGGTTAAGGTGGTGTTTGTTTACATATGATTGTCTCTTAATGGATTGTCTCTTATTCGCTAAGAGAGATGATGCTGTTTGTTTATTTTTTTTGTTACCTCTGAATACCTCTTAATTAGTAAGACAGAAAATAAAATCTTAATAATTAAGAGATGTCTCTTAATGAAATTTTTTTAATAATTCTTTTTTATATAAATATATTCAACAAGATTATGCACTCATTTTTATTAAATTGAATATTTAAAATTATTAAATAAAATTTTACCCTTTAAAATGGTAAAATAGTGTCATTAAGTGACAACTTACTTTTTAGTTATCAAACAATTTTTTAAATTCAGACCTCATAACCATTCAAATGATTTAATTTATTAAGACATCATAATCATTCAGATCTTAATTCCCAAATTTATCAAACACAACCTAAGGCCTTTTGTTTATTCTTGCTTCCGTTTTCAAAAATAGCTCAAGTATATCATATATTATTTTGAAAGATTTGTTGAGAAGAAAAATCATTTTATAATAGGAATTCTCCTTGGCTTAGGGAATATTATTGTATTAATTAATCTTTCTAACACTTTAATATTAAATTATCAAAGTTAAGAATATTAATTCAATTAAAGATGAGAAAACATTTTTAATCAAAATAGATAAGATAAATGTTGGGCCATAATACTTTAGACATGATAGGCCTGGGTCTTGAAAGTATTGGGCCGGATCGTTGGGCTGACCCATTGGGTGAATAATATCTTTAACTGGGCTTTGACCGGTGATCATTATAAAGATAGAACTTTGACTGTTATCCTGCACCGCATTAATGAGGATTGGACAGTCGGTCAGCGGTGGACAAAGGTGATGGGATCAGCAGGTAAGCTACCTGCAGTGGGGTAGTGTCAGGGTGAGTCGGTGGCACGCAAAACCGGGGACTGAGTATATGAGGATCGGATACAACACAAGGAGGTAACTGATTTTTTTTTCTCTCTCAATACACTAGATATTATTATCCTCCATTGTTAACCTTGTGATCGCCTGTACTGACTCTCACGCCGGAGCTATCCCCCGACGGTCGAAGCCGTCAAACTTTTGGTGTTGTCGTATTTATTGTGCAGGATCGGACGTGTCTTACGTGATTGGGACATGTTGAAGGATCTTGGCGTTAACATTTGCGCTAGAAGGAGGGCGTTCTAGTATTCTTGAGTTTTCAATCACAATCTTTTTAGTTATTCTACGTTGGAAGTATGGTGAGGAGTAGAACTGTTACACCGGAAGGACAGCCGATGGCTGTGAGTTCGTCTCTACAACCTATCTCTGTTAAGGATCGTTTGGGTCCTTCAAAGAGTGCTCATGACACCACGGCTTCTAAACACAACTCAGAGGGTTCTCGTTCGAGAGCCCATGGTGAAGCTAGGAGAAGACTGGTTTTTGCTGCTGACAAAGGACGTGACCATGATCGAAAACGAGTAGAAGGAACATCGCCTAGAACTCAGCACCGAAGTTGTCAAGATGATAAGGCTTCCAAGTTAGCGAAGATGGCAGACGAAGCGGATAAAGCCTTGGAGGTTCTTCTGAGGCAAAGAGAAGATATAGCCGAACAGATGCTTCGGATGGCAGAACTAAAAGATGAGGCGTCCAGTTATGTTCAGTCTGAAAGACGTAGCAAGCCCAAGGATGTACAACAAAGAGAAGGGAAGGAGCATGTGCACTCTGGTTATGTATCTCGAGGCCGACCTCAGGATCGAAGGAGATCTAGAAGTAGAACTCCTGAGGTATCGAAGAAAGCACTTCACCCTATCAAATCTAGGGGTCATGGTGGCAGTAGGCGAAGGAGTAGATCCAGAGAGTACATACCTGAGACTACAAAGAAGGAACATCGTCTCGAATACTCTCATCATGGTGACAAGGCCCCACGCCAAAGTAGATCCAGAAGTCCTTCGAGACCAGGAGGTTCTGATAGAGGAGGTCGATCTACTCACAAGAAGAGGATTTCTCTGGAGAAAGAAGTATCCTCACAGCCGGAAGGGGTAGAGTTTCTGGTTAAGGAGTTAAAAGAGCTTCGAAAGCAATTAGCCAAAGTTCAACAGGTGAAGGATACTCCGGGGAAGAAGGCGTCTCCTTTTTCTTCAGATATTCTTAAGGAGAAGGCAGATCCCACCTTTTTGCCCCACATGGAGAGTTACGATGGATCAGGGGATCCTTATAACCATAGCCAGGCATTCGATAGGCTGATGGATTACTATGATTTCACTGATACTGTTAAGTGTCATACGTTTATGACGACGCTGAGGAAGGATGCAAGGCAGTGGATGGGTACTTTGCCTTCGGATTCAGTCTCGTCGTGGTCTGAGCTGTGTAACAAATTTCATGCTCGCTTTGGGAGCAATCGAAGGAGGGGGAAGCCTACCGGTTCTTTGCCTCAAGTTCGATAATTTTCGAACGAGTCCTTGGGCAAATATGTGAAGCGCTTCAGGGAAGCAGTTGGCCAGGTGACTGATCTTAATGATCTTCAGGCTGTTGGTTTGTTTCAGAATGGCTTGGACTTGGTGAAGTCTGAGAAGCTAGTGAAGAAGTTGATGTTTCACCATCCGAAGAGTTTGGCCGAAGCTTTTGATAAAGCTGAGGGTTATATTATGGTGGAGGAAGCTATGAATAGCTTGAAGCGTCTTTCTTCAGACAGGATGAAAGAGGCAGATACGAATAAAGCTGAAGGCGATCAAAGGAAGGGGGGAGGGAATAGTGATCGGGCAGAAGGCATCTCGAAGATGTACAACAACAACTGGCGTCAAGGAGGGAATTGTCCGTCTCCTCTCACCCAGAAGGTGAATAAGGTATACAACAAACTGAATATGGATAGGTCTGTAATTTTGGATCAGATCAGGAACCAGCCTTACTTTGAACCGTCTCGTGACAACATTAAGCCGGGACAGGGCAATACTCGAAAATTTTGTGGTTATCATCAAGCCATGGGTCACGACACGAATGAATGTTGTAGTTTGAAGGATTTTGTGGAAAGGAAGGTTCAGAGTGGTGTGTTGGTTCAGTATGTGGCCGGAAAGGGTTCATCGGCAGGAACAGCCGAACGATGATCGGACTATTAAAGTGGTTCAACCTGTTCAACCTGTACAACCTGCTCCAAAATCAGCCACCAAGGCACGTCGTTGATGTAATTACCGGTGGGACGACAGGAAAATTAGTGGGGAAGAAAAGGCGTGGATATTTGGACTCAATTATGTCTGTGGCGGGTGTTCTCCCGAAGATCGACAGACCGTATCCAGGAACATTCATATCCTTTACTGATGAAGATTATCCTTCGGAGCCTATCGAACCCCATGAAGGAGCATTGGTGATAACTGCACAAGTGGGTTCGGTGGACATGAAGCGTATAATGATTGATAACGGGTCTTCTGTGGATATTCTGTATGCTCATGCTTATCAGAGGATGCATCTTGATGGGCAAAAGATGGAGGTTGGACAGGAGGCCCCCTTGTATGGATTTAGCAACGATCCAGTCAAAGTTACAAGTACTATTGAGCTACCAGTTATCTTCAGCACAGCTCCTCAGCAGGTAGAAATAACATGTAAATTTTATGTTGTGCATGTAGATTCGGCCTACAACGCCATACTAGGAAGACCTACTTTGACTGCCCTTCAAGCAGTGACCTCCATTCCTCATTTTAAAATCAAATTCCCAGCGGCACATGGAGTGGAAGAGGTGGCTGGGGATTTAGATTTGGCCAGACGATGTTATCGAAATGCTGTGATTGCTTCGGGAGTATGGGTCAGCAAGCAGAAGCAGACTATGGCTATAGAGATAGAGCCCTTTATCGAAAGCAGTTCGAAGCCATTGGTCATGCCTGCAGGAGAAACAGAGGAGTTTGATCTGATTTCTGGCAAGAAGGATAAAACGGTGAAGATAGGTTCGGGTCTGCCAGAACCTCTCCGGACAAACCTTATAGAACTTCTTCATTATTATGCAGACATTTTTGCATTGGAGCCTAAGGACATGCCTAGGGTGAGCCGGAAGATAGCAGAACACAGGCTGGATGTGGACCCATCAAAGAAGCCAGTTCGGCAGAAGAGACGAATCTTTGCACCAGAGCGTCAGAGGATTATTGATGATGAGATTGTAAAGTTGCTTGTTGCAAACTTTATCTTTGAAATAGATTACCCGGAGTGGATGGCTAATTTGGTGCTGGTCCAGAAGCAGAACGGGAAATGGCGAGTTTGCATTGATTATATGAACCTGAACAAAGCTTGCTCGAAGGACTTTTATCCTCTTCCTCACATCGATCAGCTCATTGATGCGACTTCGGGGTATGCACTACTAAGCATTATGGATGTTTTTTCAGGTTATCACCAGATCTTTATGTGCAAGGAGGACATTCCGAAGACAACATTCATTACACACCGTTCGGTGTATGCCTATAAGAAGGTGACATTTGGCTTGATAAATGCTGGAGCCACCTATCAGAGAATGATGAACTTCGTCTTCCAGAAGCAGTTGAGGAGGAATATGGAGGTATATGTTGATGACATGATAATGAAGAGCATGATTATTCAGAAGCACTTCGATGATCTAGAGGAATGCTTTCAGACAGTCTGTCATCATCACTTGAGGTTAAATCCCACCAAATACACTTTTGGGCTCGGTGCAGGGAAGTTCTTGGGCTATCTGGTCAGTTAGAGGGGCATTAAAGACAATCCAGGAAAGATTTAGGCTATTATGAACATGAAGACTCCTCAGTCTTTTAAGGATATTCAGCGTCTAACGGGTAGGATTGCAGCTTTGAGGAGATTCATGTCCAAATTGGCATAAACATGTTTGCCATTCTTTGACACGCTGAAAGGACCGAAGAATGCAAAGATGTTTCAATGGACTTCGGAGTGTGAAGACGCCTTCCAGGGCATAAAGATGTATTTATCTTCGGCACCTTTACTGGTGAAGCCAGTTCCTGCTGAACCGCTATACTTATATTTGGCAGCTAGTTCGTTAGCAGTTGGAGCAGTGTTGGTTCGAGAGGTGGGGGGAAAGCAACATCCAGTTTATTATGTAAGTCATGTTCTTAGGGATGCTAAAACCAGGTATCCGAATATTGAGAAATTTGCCTTTGCTTTGATGATAGCTAGTCGAAAGCTTAGGCAATATTTTTAAGGTCGGCTCTTGGTGGTTTATATGGATCAGCCTTTGAAGAAGGTAATGATCAAACCTGAAGTTTCGGGGAGATTTGCTGCTTAGACAATGGAGTTATCTCAATTTCTTATAAAGTATCATCCCCGAACTGCTATAAAGGGTCAGGCTTTGGCTGATTTTATGGTAGAGTGCTCGTTTTCTGAAGCTGGTGAAGATTTGACAGATGTTGAAGTGTCAATCGGCGATTGCTTCAAAGACAATCGAGTTCGTGAATATTTGTATCTGGATGGGTCTTCTACTTCTGATGTCAGTGGAGCAGGGACTATCCTGACAAGTCCGGAGGGATTCAAAGTGCAGCAGGCCATCAAATTTGGGTTCAGAGCAACAAACAATGAGGCAGAGTACGAAGCGGTGCTGGCAGGAGTCTGATTAGCGAAGAGTCTTGAAGTTCAGAAGCTAATCATTTATAGTGACTCTCAGTTGGTCGTCAAGCAAGTCTCCGGGGAGTATGAAGCTCGAGGTTCGAGAATGATCAAGTACTTGGTAGAATTGAAAGATCGGCTTCAGTATTTCATCTCCTATGAGTTTTAGGGCATAGAACGTAATGATAATTCTATTGTCGATGCATTGTCAAAACTGGCTACTACGGATGCTAATAATTTTGATGGGTCGATTTATTTGGAGATTCTACAGTAGCCCAGTATCCAGCATGAAGTGGTGATGTGCATTGAACGTTCTAATTGTTGGATGACCTCGTATCTAGAATATCTAGCAGATGGCGTCCTTCAGATCAGATTTTGGTCAAGAAGATTAAGTACAAGAGTGCCAATTTTATTCTTATTGATGGGGATCTTTATCGAAGGGCTTTTTCGTCAAAATTATTGAAGTGTCTGGTTCTATTCGAAGCCGAATATGCTTATCGAGAGATTCACGAAGGTATTTGTGGCGACCATATGGCTGCTAAGTCATTAGTCTACAAAGTACTTCGGCAGGGGTTCTATTGGCCTACCATTTTTAAGGAAGCTACCGAGTATGTGAAGAAGTGTTCAAAGTGTCAGTTGAATAGTCCTATCCCACATCAGCCACTAGAAGAGCTATATTCGATTCTATCTCCTATACCCTTTGCTGTCTGGGGGGGTAGATATACTGGGTCCATTGCCGAAAGCTAAGGGTCAGGTCATTTTTGTTATTGTTGCCATTGATTATATGACCAAATGGGTAGAAGCAAAGCCACTTAGGCTGATAACAGAACAGGAGTGTTTGAAGTTCCTGAAAAAATCAATAGTGTTTCGATTTAGCATTCCGAAGGTGGTAATATTAGACAACGGACGCCAGTTTGTGGGATCAAAGTTTGAGAACTTTTTGAAGGAGCTGGGGGTTCAGTATAGAAAGACTTCGGTAGCTCATCTATAATTTCATGGTTAAAAGGAGGTTCGGGTGAACTCGCTGACCATTCAATGGTAGCCTATTTGGCAGGTGGTCCTTATGAATTTGTTAGGCCCCGAGTGGTAAACAAATTTTATGGTTGAAAGGAGGTTTGGGTGGACTCACATTGGCGCTATTCGATGGTAGCCTATTATTCGTAGGTGGTCCTTATGAATTTGTTAGGCCCCGAGTGGTAAACAAATTTCATGGTTGAAAGGAGGTTCGGGTGGACTCGCTGAACATTCGATGGTAGCCTATTCGGTAGGTGGTCCTTATGAATTTGTTAGGCCCCGAGTGGTAAACAAATTTCATGGTTGAAAGGAGGTTCGGGTGGACTCGCTGGCCATTCGATGGTAGCCTATTCGGCAGGTGGTCCTTATAAATTTGTCAAAACCTTGTGTGGTAAACAAATTTCAGATGGTGCAAGGAGGATCGGCTGGATTAACCCTGTACATGATCTGTCTCACACTTCGGTAACAATAAATATGCATTACTTTATTTTGTTCAAGTGTTGAGTTCAGGTTGTGTTATTCTTAAATCTTAACTTTTATATAACTTGTTCAATTATTGATTAACAGTTTAAAGTTAAGTTTAAAAGATGCTTGTACATTTTTCGAGTTGATTGATACTGAATTATTGACAAGAAATGTTCATAAAGGAATAATAAGGAATGAAGTTGATATTTCATTGATATTTACATGTTTATACAAAAGATATAAAACTATTTATAGAAAGTTCTACAGCTAAAGATAAGGGGAGGTCATCTTTAGGCTTCTTCATCGTCATCATCACCATCTGAAGAGTGTAGAAGAGATGGATCTACCTTGGCTGCAACGAGCTTTTTCTTGCCTTTACTTCGGCACATTTCATATCCTTCGGCATACATATGGACGATCTCATCGTTCAGCTCGGCGAATTTTCTGTATGCTGCCTGGATTTCCTTACGAAGATCTTCGATCAATGGCGGACTCAAATCCCTAAGGGGCCAAAGTTCTTTGAGCTTTTCTTCAAGCTTCTGACGATGTGCCAGATGCTTTAATTCTCTAGCTTGGATATCGTTATTTTTCTTTGACAAGCTTGAGTTAGATTGGGCCAGATCTTCATTCTTCTTTGTTAAAATTTCATTCCTCTGAAGCAGATCGACATTTATATCAGTGATGACCCGATAAGTGGCCTTGGTCATTTTCAGTTCTTCTTTGACCTTGTCAATATCCTTCCGGAGGCACTCATTGTTGAAAAGAGCAATGTCAAGATTGCTTCTTTCTTTGGCCAACGCAGACTTCAGAATGGCGTTCTCCCTTCGGGCGACATCTTCTTCGGCTTCAGCTTCTTTGTATTTAGGACGGAGACGCCTGAAGATAGCGTTTGCCTGCAGATGATCAATATTAGTCAATCAATTTCAAATAGATGGGCAGAAATATAAATGGATAAGTCAAATATCAACTTACTTTAGCCTGGTATATTATTCCTTCATCAGGTCCAAGATGGAACTATTGCCGAACCGATGATCATCGGTGTCACGAACGAATGCATTGTAGAGGTCGAAGTGGAAATTCTCATTGAATTCTGGCCAGAGAGTGGGGGATCCTATAGCTTCGGGCTTATATTCAGAAGAGGTTGGTATTTGTGGCGAAGGTCTGGGTTGTTCGGGGGGCGGTGGTGGTTGAGTAGGTGCAGTTTCAAAGATTGGTTCTGATTGGTTGATTGAAGAATGTTTTCTTTTTCGAGCCAATGTTGGAACGGGATCAGCTTTTTCCTCAAGCTTGTCTTCAGAAACATTAATTTCTACTGGAATTGTGGGTGGTTGGGAAGTTTCGGTAGAAGGCACTCAGAGTTCTTCGGTAGATAGGGGAGTTACCTTGGTTTTTGATTTCGGCTTGGGCTTGGTTCAGTTTTATATGGGTTCCATTTTTCGTCTTGGGCCAATGTCACTTATACTCTTTTATTAAACATCCTGTTTGAATAAATGACTGGGGGGCAATGTTGGACCATAATACTTTAGACATGATAGGCCTGGGTCTTGAAAGTATTGGGCTGGATCGTTGGGCCGACACATTGGGTGAATAATATCTTTAACTGGGCTTTGACCGGTGATCATTACAAAGATAGAACTTTGATTGTTATCCTGCACCGCATTAATGAGGATTGGACAGTCGGTCAGCGGTGGACAAAGGTGATGGGATCAGCAGGTAAGTTACCTGCAGTGGGGTAGTGTTAGGGTGAGTCGGTGGCACGCAAAACCGGGGACTGAGTATATGAGGATCGGATACAACACAAGAAGGGGGTAACTGATTTTTTTTTCTCTCTTAATACAATAGATATTATTATCCTCCATTCTTAACCTTGTGATCGCCTGAACTGACTCTCACGCTGGAGCTATCCCCCGACGGTCGAAACCGTCAAGCTTTTGGTGTTGCCGTGTTTATTGTGCAGGATCGGACGTGTCTTACGTGATTGGGACGTGTTGAAGGATCTTGGCGTTAACAATAAACAAATATAATATTTAAATAAAACCTATGGAGATGATTCTACCCTTTACTTAATCTTTTTCCTAATTATTGTTATCATCAAAATATTTTCTAAAAGTTGAAGACCTATCAGATTTTCATGATCATCGACGATAATTTTTCCACGACTGTGTTGCCAAGCTTCACAAGTAAGTTGTTACAAATCAATTCCAATTCCAAATTAACTTCGATTGTCAGCCTTCTTCTTCTTCGCCAAAATCAATAACAACAAATTCTTAAAGAAACTAAAACTAGAATTGATTTATTAGCAGTCCCCGACAACAATTTAGTTTGAATGCATCCTTTGATCGGCAACAATTTTTTGGAGGCCTGGGTTTAATGGTAATCGATATGTAACTTGTAGTCGGTATATTTTTGAAGGCTTGGCTTTTTGTGGACAAAGGGTCAAGGATGGCTTGAGTTATTCTTCTCTCTTTTTTTTCATAGCAAAGGCAGCGACAAGGGAAATTTTATGAGTTTTCATAGCTGACGAGAGGTAATTTTGTAATATGGGGGCAAATTGAAGAAGTATAAGTATAACACAGATCCGGCTACCATGAAGTTAACTTCATGATAAGTTGGTTAATTGATCAATACAATGCTGATACGCAGAGAAAGAGATCACCTCCCGCATGCGTGTCGACACTTTATTAATCAATTGACCAAAATTAACTTCATGATAACCACTCTCGTATAGCACACATCGTAGAAGACTCAACATGTATACAAAAAAAAAGAATTGAAGAAGGTTTGAAGGATTGAATAATATAATGCAAGGGGTTGAAGGATTTTTCTATGTAAAAAAGAAAAAAGAAAAGAAAATTTTTGTGATTTTTTTAAAAAGAGGATATTTTTGGTCATTTTTTTAATCTGCGGAACTAAACTGCAGACGCCCCTATATTAAACTGTGGATTGTAGTTTCTCTATACTATTCAATTTATAAATGAACGACTAAAATTTGTTGCAAATATAATATTATCCTCCTCCTATATATATATATATATATATATATATATATATATATATATATATATATATATATATATATGGAAAATGATCCAGTAGAATCGTTAGCTATTAACCTGTTTCAACTACGCTCATCGGTAGTCAAAATTAGAGTTAATGCATTTGAGATGAAGCCCCAACTGCTAGAGGAGTAGCGGCCGACAAATTTCTTTTATCTGTGGCAGCTACTCCCTCTAGCAAACAATACTGACAGATGATTTGGTTGCTAGAGGAGTAGAGGCTGACATAAAAGAATTTGGCTTAATTACTGATTATCCTAATTATTCTCGTACATATATACTACTTATTAATCATTAAAATAAAATAATAAATAATTATAAGGATAATTATAAGAATAATCGATAATTATCTTTATATATTTCCTATATTTATTAATAAAATAAGTATGTATAAGGATAATTATCGATTATCATCTTATGATTTTAATTATAAATAAAAATAGTAATTGAATTTATATTATATTCCTACTCAAATATATAAACTCAATCACTATTTCCTATTTATAATTAAAAAATCATAAAACAATAATCATTAATTATTCTTATACATACCGATAATCAATAATTATTCTTATAAGGATAAGTATAAAGATAATTATTGATTATCCTTATAATTATTCTTATAATTATTTATTATTTTATTTTAATGATTAATAAGTGGTATATATATACGAGAATAATTAGGATAATCAAGAATTGCTCAAATTTATATCATGTCGTCACTCTCTCTAGCTACTACCCAAACACTGATTGTTGATTGATCGATCACTAGAGTAGTACCAAAGACAAAAGAAATTTGCTCACCGCTACTTACTCTAGCTCCAGTGGCGCTCATCTCACTATTAACTCCAATTTTGATCTACTGGATGAGCGTTAAAAAACAAGGTTAATAACTAACGTATTCCACGGATCATCTCTCTCTCTCTCTCTCTATATATATATATATATATATATATATATATATATATACTTGAGAACTTTCTACAATTTTAAAAGATTCCTCACCTTAGATATAAATGCTTTAAAAAAGAATCAAATTGATTTATCCTCTTTGTGGTGTTCCACCAAACACATAAGGTGCATCATCCAAAGTAAAAAAAAAGGATCATCATTACTCAAAAAAAAAAGGACATTCAGTTAAAACTAAGAGACCAAAAAAGTCCAATTCAATTGCAATTATTAGCTCAAAAATTATGAATCTAAAAAAAGAACCAAAAACATAAGAATTAATTTAGGGAGACCGGCATATGGCATTTGGTGATCAGTCTAGTGTTCGGGTAAAAAAAAAATTTAGACTCCCAAAATAATTATAATATTTATTGGAATTGAATTTTTTATAAAATTCAGTGATTTAGGTGTAACTTAGATACGCGTAAAAATCAAAATTGTACTGTCTATGTAATTCTATTCTAAATCACTGAATTTTATAAAAATTTCAATTTCAATAAATATTATAATTATTTTGAGAGTATAAAAAATAAAAAATAAATAAAATTACCCCGATCACTAGGTCACCATATACCGGTCGCGTCGTAAGGATTGAAAATATAAATATACAGTTGGATACTAACAATCACCCAAAATAGATACCCAAGGTTTAATCAAAAGTCAAAACCCATTAAAATTTTCTCAATACTCATTAATATCTCATTTCAATATTCGCATCTAGCATCATCAAAATGTCAATTTCTACGTTCACCATTAAAATGTCAATTCTCATAATTTCCATCGTTAACGTCAAATTTTGTCGGTGCGTCCAATCACAGAATTCATGCGCTTGAACCTACACAATAACAGATCACACACGAAATTTGACGGCTTATGCCGTCGGGGGATAGCTCCAGTGTAAAAATAAGTACAAGTCGTTCACAAGGTTAACAATTGATACTTTAGTGTTTAGTGCTCAAAGATGTATTACCTGTTTATTGAAACTCAAGCCTTGTATTTATAGTATTCTCACTACTCAAGAATCCACAACCGAGTCGGTTTAGGACTCCTAAATATGGCAGTTACCATTATTTGGGTCCAACACAATCTCTTTAAAAGGTACAAGTGGAATCCAATCCAAATACTACCTTTGAAGTTACCTTATTCAAATATGGTTAGGACTAGAATCCTTAACCATTTAAACTCCTTATGACTCCAAACTCTGCACGCGGGATAACCCATTGTACAGGCCCAATCCAACCGAACTCATACGCTGGTCTGGGCTCCGGCCCAATAGACTCGAATACCCGACCCCGAACACCAGTAACCAGAAGAGGACTTCGGCCCAGAGGACTCGGATTTCCGAACCCGAGCGCCTTCAACTCCAAGGATGACTTTGGCCCCATGAGCCCAACTATCCCTTCCGATGTCAAGCCCTCGGCCCACATAGAGATCCGTAAAATGCCCCGAACATTGCCCCCAGTCTCTTGTTATAATTTATTTATAATTAGAGACTTGAAAAGACATGAATTCAAATAGTCACGACAACAAATGATGAGTTGTCTAGGGAACCCAAACGGTTTCTCTTCATTTTTTGAAATGTCACATGTTTCCCCAGGACCGAGCCCCACCTACCATAAATATTCGCCCTTGGATTTCGTGCAACTTCACTTATAAAACCCCCAACCCAGCCATCACTGTCACCCTTTTCAGACCTTCCTCATTTCAAATTTCTCTTTTAAATTTCCCGGCGAAGGCGATTTCCGGCGAGTGATCAACTTTTCAAAAATCCTCCGATTCAGGTCTTCCTGCTCCCAAATCAACTTCAAATCCTCCTCTTTCTGCTTCTTTTTGCTTCTAAACTTCACATTCACACCTCATTCACTACAAATGACTGATTCTAGCATTCTTCCTTCCACTGAGTCAGCTCCGCCCACTGTCACCACCACCACCATTGCCGCCAGAGATTTGATTTCGGTTGACTTGCTGGCAGCACCCATCGACAATTCTTCTGATAACATCGAGTCAAAAATCTGAAAGCTTTACGCTTCAGAGACCGATTTCTCCCACATCAATACCAAGTCCACCATCACACCTTCCCAACTTTCCGACATCCGAACACTATTTTCCATCCCCAAAGAGTACAAACTTCGGGTGCCTGAACCCTCCGAAAGGATGTTCTGGCGTCCCAAAGGCGATTGGATAGCCATTCCTTTCTGGGCTCTGAAGTATGGGGTTCGGTTCCCACTTCATGAGTTCATTTCTTCCTTTCTCTGCTTTGTGGGGATCGAGTTCGCACAATTAGTGTCGAACTCATATATCCACTTAATCTTTTTCATTGCCATATGCCAGGAGGTCGGGTTCACTCCTGACCTTGATTTCTTTTTCGTTCTATTCTCTGTCGGGAAGTCGAAGGAACCCAGCTTCCAACAACTAAATCGTGTGGCCGGCCGAGCCACCTTTATCAAGACCCCTACCAACAACAAGGGTTGGCACCCGCAATGGTTCTTCATGAGGAGGATCGATCTTAAGCTTTTGCCGAACTGGTCAGCTCTCGAAGATCCTATTGCCAAGATTTCCAAATTTCCAAAGGACCAGTCCGACGCCTTCAAAGCATTCTACAAACAATTGTCTAAGACCGAATGAAATCTAGGAGTCTTATCCGACGACTCATGCATGTACAAATATGGGTGTAAGTGTCTTAGCCCGAACCTCCACATACTTCCAATTATTCTTTATTTTTGACTTGTTTCTCTTTGTGCAGTGACAATCTTCAAACCTAAAGGGGCCGCTGAGTCCTTAATGCCCCTGCCAATCCAAGTTGAGCCGATCTGCCTTTCTATCACTGACGAGATGGTTGAAGAGGAGACAATCCCGATTGTAGAGCTCTCGACTGGTTCTATTTTGGGTCACGCCCCTTCGACCACCGCTGCCGAACCCGCCACCAAAAATGCACTGAAGATGAATCGGGCTGAGAAGATGGCCTTGTTGAAGAAAACGAAGAGGCCTTCCACCGAAGCCCTACTAAGGTCACTTCTTCAGCCTTGCCGAAGCCTACCATTCCACCTCCTACACCAGTTGCGATGATCGAGGATTCAAAGGAAACCGAAGACATTCCTCTTGAACCTCGATCAAAGAAACCTCGACTGGATGAAGGGCCCCAACTACAAGTTGTGGGGTCGACCCACCGCTAGTATCAACTCCTACCTCGAGGCTGAACACCGAGGCGAGCTCCTCGCAGGGGACACTGACTACGTTCTGCCCGAGGAGTCCTTCCGAGGTATTTCCATACAATCAGCTCGAGCACTTCAAGCTTCTTGGGGACGATGAGCTATTTAAGGGAATGACCTCGGAAGAATACTTAGTGCCCTATATCAAGGCCCAATGTCAGGTAATCCAGATAACTTAAGATGTCTCCTTTATTGATGTTGTGTTCTTCATAACTAATGTATATTTTCGTTGTGTGTTAGGCCAATGCAATTCTCTCCCGAGCTGTGTCGCCTCTGGCCTTCGCCACCAAAAAGGAGGCTCAGATGAGGACCGATGTGGAACTGCTCGGGGCTGAGGTCCTAGTTCTTCGGTTAGAGCTGAAGAAGGAGAAAGACCTTCATGCCGAGACCCGTAATAAAGTCACGAAGACCGAATGTCAGGCTGACGAGCTCAAGGATCAATATACCTTACTTCAACAAGAGTTCGTCAGTCTCAACAACCATGTCAAGAAGCTCCTCGAGGAGAGGGATCATCTGTCCAAAGAGAACAAGGATCGAGTGAAGGCTCTACACGCCCTTGAGGAGAAGTTTAACAGGATTCATGCAAAGATGAAGCATTTGATTCGGGAAAACAATGCCTTAAAGGGAAAAAGTGTCGAGGTCAAGCAGCGCGCGATTAAAGAGTATAAAGAATCCCCTTCCCTAATCGACAAGATCATGGCTCAGTTCGCTGAAGGCTATGAAACCTATCGGGAAAAGGCTAGGGCAAAGTTAACAGCTGCTGGGCTCGATGCTTCGGTCCTTGATTCTTCGAACGAAGAATCTCTGGAGATGAGGCTCCTCAAGAATAGCTTCTTTTAGGACTTAAATTTTGTAGTCTTCATTTTTTTTCTTTATTTATAACTGTCTCGATCAGTTATGCTTGTGACTTCATCGATCAGTTATGTTCTTTGAAACTTTCTGATCAATTTTTGTCCGAAGCTTATCTGATCGGATTTTGTAGAAACTTATAAATATGGATGAAGTACAAAAAATTTTTGTTTGTATATTTTTTTTGATCAGTTATACTTGTGGCTTTTTCCGATCAGTTACGTTTGTTGTAAACTTTTCTGATCGATTTATGCCCGAAGCTTATCTGATTCGGTTTAAAGTTATAATTTTCTCGATCAGTTATACCCATGACTTTTGTCGAACAGTTACGTTTGTTGCAAACTTTTCTGATCGGTTTAAGCCTGAGGTTTGTCTGATCGGATTCATAGTTTTCTCGATCAGTTATACCCGTGACTTTTACCGATCAGTTATGTCATTTCCAACTTTCTGATCGATTTAAGTCCGAAGTTGATCTGATCGGATATGTAAAAGCTTATGAATATAAATGAAGTACAAACGTTTTCGAAGAAAAATCTCATTTATTTCATTGATAAATAGAATGGCTTACATAACTAAAGGAAAGAATGACATAACTTTTACTGGTAATATTTTCTAAGTCTCCCACCATGTCATGTATTCTTCACTTCTAAACCGTCCATTGCTCGAAGCCAGTATGTACCTGGCTTCAGCACTTCTACTACTTCATAAGGCCCATCCCAGCTCGGCATCAGCTTGCTAGTGTTCTGGGAGGTTGATGCCTTTGATTCCCGAGGGACCAAATCTTCAACCTCAAACCTCCTTTGTTTCACTTTGCAAAATTTATAAATATTACCCACAACTATAACATTATATCAAATTTATTCCATAATATTCAAAAATAATATTTATAGAAAATTCATCTTTGTTTATAAAAGTTGGGGTCTTACAACCTCCCCTTCTTATGAAATTTTGCCCTTGAAATTAGGGTACGTACCTGGTATATCGAAGAGGTAAGGATACCTTGATTTCATTTCAGATTCTAACTCCCAAGTCATTTCTTCAACATCGTGGTTCCTCCACAAAACTTTGACTTGAGGTATAACCTTGGAGCGTAGAATATATTCCTTCTTATCCAAGATTTGAACAGGAACCTCTTCATACGTCAAATCTTCCGCTATTTCGTCCGGTTCTAACTCAATAATGTGGTTCGGGTCTTTCACATATTTACGTAACATGGATATGTGAAAAACGTAATGAACACGAGACATACTTGGCGGTAAAGCGAGTCTATAGGCCACAGTTCCTACTCGATCGAGGATTAAAAATGGACCGATGAATCGAGGATTGAGCTTTCCTCTCTTTCCAAATCTTGTAACTCCTTTCCATGGAGCAACTCTTAACAACACATGATCTCCTATATCGAATTCCACGTTCTTTCGATGAAGATCAGCATAACTCTTTTGTCGATTTTGTGAGGTTTTTTATACGTTGTCGGATCGTTTGAATCTTTTTCGTAGTCATACGTACCAACTCCGGTCCCCAACAACGTTGCTTCACCCACCTCATCCCAAAGATACCGAGAAGCGACACTTTCTTCCATACAACACTTGAATGGAGCCATGCCAATACTTGCTTGATAACTATTGTTGTGAGGAAAACTCCACCAATGGTAAGAACTTATCCCAACTTCCCTTGAAATCAAGGACACGAGTCTTAATAGATCTTCAAGAGATTGAATAGTCCTCTCCATCGTCCGTCCGTCTCGAGGATGATATGCCGAGCTAAATCGTAAGTTTGTGCCCATAGCTTTTTGCAAACTAACCCAAAATCGTGAAGTGAATCTTGGGTCTCGATCGAAATTATAGATATCTTAGGCATACCATGCGGTCTTACAATCTCGTTTATGTACATACGAGCAAGACGTTCAAGTGTATAAGTTTCTCGTGATTATCAGAAGAAATGAGCGGACTTGGTCAATCTATCAACAATGACCCAAATCGCATTTATGCCTTGAGAAACCTTAGGAAGGCCCAGAATCGAAATCCACGGTAATGTGCTCCCACTTCCATTCGGAATTTCAAGTGGTTGAAATGGACCTTTTGGTACTTGATGCTCGCTTTAACTCGTTGACAAGTTAGACACCTTGAGATAACAAATATTTATCTCTCTCTTCATATTCCTCCACCAAAATGTATTACGAATATCATGATACATTTTGGTACTCCCGAGATGGATTATAAATGGTGTGTTGTGCGCCTCCATCATGATATTATACTTTAAATCAGGTCGTTAGGAACACAAAAATGGAGTTGACTCAAAGTATTCCTTCTTCATCGATTCTTGCTTCCCAGATATAGCACCTTCTTGCACTTTCTTCCTCATACGCATCACCTGTGTGTCCGTAGCTCGAGCGGCTTTTAACTTTATCGATTAAAGTCGGTTCTACTCAGATACTCGCTATCATCACATGCGTCCTCGAGTCTTTAACTCTATCTCCATCCTTTGCAAGTCACAAAATGGGCCTTTACGTTGACAATATCGCTTTTCGTACTTGCAGCATATGATCTTCTACTCAATGCGTCACCTACCACGTTCGCTTTTCCAGGATGGTATGGATGGTATGATCATAATCTTTCATCAGTTCAAGCCAACATCGTTGTCGCATGTTGAGTTCTTTTGAGTGAAGAAATATTTGAGGCTTTTATGATCCGTAAAGATCTCCACTTTCTCCCCATACAAGTAATGCCTCCAAATTTTAAGTGCAAAGACAACAAATGCCAATTCTAGATCATGAGTAGGATAATTCCTCTCATATTCTTTTGAGTTGTCATGAGGCATAGGCTATAACTTTTCCATGTTGCATGAGAACAAATCCCAACCCTTTGCGAAACATCATCAGAGATGACAAATCCTCCGAGCCGATGGTATTGCATGTAGCAGTCTTTGAAATAAGTCTCCTCTTGAGTTCTTGAAAACTCTTCTCACATTCTTCGCTCCAACCGAACTTTGTATCTTTCTAAGTCACCGAGTCAATGGAGTAGCGATTCGAGAAAATCCTCCACGAATCTCCGATAATAACCAAATTAAGCGGAGAAAGCTACGATTTTGATCATCGATTTAGGTTTTTCCAAACTTTGAATAGCTTCAATCTTTCTTTGGGTCAACAGATATTCCATGACTTGATACCACGTGCCCAAGGAATGCTACTTCTTCAAGCCAGAACTCGCATTTCTTCAACTTGGTATAAAGCTTATATTCACGAAGCTTTTGGAGTGTCAGCCTCAAGTGTTGCTCATGATCTTCACGGCTTTTGGAATAAATAAGGATGTCATCAATAAAGGCGACCACAAAGTGATCCAAATATCCTTGAATACTCGGTTCATCATATCCATGAAGGCAGCAGGAGCATTAGTCAATCCAAAGGACATGACTAGGAATTCATAATGCCCGTACCGAGTTCTGAAAGCCGTCTTTGGAATGTCAGCGGTTCTAATCTTCAATTGGTGATATCCGGAACGAAGATCAATCTTTGAAAAGAATTTGGCTCTTTGTTGGTCAAACAGTCATCAATACGTGGCAATGGATACCTATTTTTGATGGTGACATGATTCAACTCCCGATAATCAATACAAAGTCGCATACTCCCATCTTTCTTCTTCACGAATAGAACAGGAGCACCCCAAGGAGAAATACTAGGACGAATAAAGCCTATGTCTAACAATTCTGCAGTTGGGTCTTGAACTCACGAAGTTCAATAGAGCCATTCGATATAGGGCTTTGGAAATAGGTTTTAGATCGGGTTCAAGGTCGATACAAAATTCAATTTCACGCCCGGGGTAGGGGGGAAGTTCTTGGGAATACGTCAGAAATTTATTAACAATAGAAATATCGTTCAAAACCGGCGTATTTTTGTTTAAATCGTGACATGAGCTAAGAAAGCTTGACATCCATTTTTCAATAAGCGAATAGCTTTATGGCTTGAGATGACCGTGATTGATTTTAATGGTTTGGTCGCTTGAATTCGCATAATAGGTTGGTTAGGAATATGAAAGCTAACAACCTTACGAAAACAATCAATTTTTGCATGATAAGTAGTTAACCAATCAATCCCTAGAATCACGCCAAATGCAAGTATTTTTAATGAAATAAGATCGACGGTGTAATGTGAGGGTATCGATTTGAACCAAACAAGACTTATAAGCGATTGGATGTAATGAAGGTTTCTCCCAACGGAGTTTCCACAGATAAGTCAAAGTCTAATTTCTCCTGAGTCAAATTTAATCGATGAGCGCAAGTAGGAGAAATAAAATAATGGGTAGAACCCAGTATCAAATAAAGTATAGACTTCATTAGAGGTTATGATAAGCTTACCCGTGATGACCTCATTCGGGTTCCTTGCTCTCTGGGGAGGTCACAACAAACGCTCTCCCTCAGACTACTGGGTTTTGACTTTTTCCGGGACTACCTTTGGTGCCTCCATCCTAGCTGAATTTGTCTTTCTAAATGACAAAATTGAGCTAAGTGACCTTCTCTTCCACAATTATAACATGCTTGACGATGACATGGCGCAGTTTGACCGATGTGTCCTCTCCTCCGCATTTGAAGTATATGATAGGTGGTCTTTCTCCTTCCTTAACAACGGTCTTTGGTCTTTGACGTCTTTCCATCATTGTTGAATCTCCTTTTCTTGAAATGTCCATTCTTATTGTTTTTTGGCCCCGATTACCACCGAAGTGGTTACCATATCCGCCGATTGATTCCCTCCACGCTTGTTGTCACCGCTCGATGACTACTCTCACCGGTATTATAATTTTGCTTACCGCTCTCTTTTAGTTGCGTTGACTCGTTATCGCGCTCCACTAATCGAGCCCTATTTACAACATCTGAATTACAAACACAGTTTATGAGAAATAAGATGTTGACGTATCTCCGGCTTCAAACCTCTTAAAATTATTTGCGCCATTCTCTCTTCATTATCCACCAAGTGGGACGCAAACCGTGATAACTCCGCAAATTTTGCCTCGTATTGCGTATTACACTGGCCATATTGTTTTGTTCCAACTTGATAAACTCCACCTCCTTCATGTGGCGAATACTTTCAGAAAGTATTTGTCGTTGAACGACTCTCGAACTTCTCCCAAGATATCTTCAAGACAAAGAAAGTTGAGTACGTTTTTACCGATTCTCACCAAGAATCGCCTCTCACAAGAACATAAAGGCAAAGAAGGAACCTTTTGCTCCTCTGAGCATCCCAAGACATCAAATATCTTGGTAATCTGCTTTATCCATGCTTCCGCTGAAGTGGTTTTGGCTCTCCTTAAACTCCGGTGGTCCCAGCTCCTTGAATTGTTTAGCGGTGACCGCCCGAGAGTTTTCCGTGTTTCCACCCCACGTTTTGGACAGAGTCGCTCTCGCTTTCTTTGTTGCATGAATTGTATAAAGCCTCCGAACATTTGATCATTCATCATTTGGTCGGTGTTGTTGTTTGCATGAGGATTGTCGCCTCGATGCACATTATCCTCGATT
The DNA here is from genome assembly GCA_020205615.1 of Panax quinquefolius. NCBI lineage: Eukaryota > Viridiplantae > Streptophyta > Magnoliopsida > Apiales > Araliaceae > Panax > Panax quinquefolius. Next base: position 46,067,199 of record CM035157.1, on the reverse strand, counting down.
ATTGATATGTGGTGAATCAACGATCGCTCAGTGCTCCATTGCTATTCTCAACATTCTCGGATGTCATTTTCAGACATCGCCACAAAACAAAAGGTTAATTGACATGAAACATATTATCCCTATATTCTCGAACCGACCAAACAAAATAGCACATAAACTTAGGTAGGTCATACTAGCGAAGGTATTCTGCTCTCTCCCTCCTAGTACTATTCTCACATCTTAGCCAGGGATCATATCCCTAAGCTCTGATACCAACTGTGACGCCCCCAAAAATAGGTATACAACAAACATCTTGGGTAGTCAGATACATGGTACAGAATTTAAATACAACTTACTAATATAATCGTAGGTGTACAATACGACATAAAGCGTGAGTTTGAATATAAATATTGTCTACTAGAGATCATACAAACTCAAAAGGAGTCCTCATTACAATTATTATCACACTATTTCACGTAATAGTGAGGACTACTAATGCTATCCTCGGACCATTACTCTGTTCCCGACTCTATTGCTATATTCTCATTTCTCAAGAGAATAGTGAAAGAAAGGGTGAGCTAAACTAGCTCAAGAAGAAATATTATGACTAAGATAATGCGTAATAAATTATCATTAGCCTACAACAATGATGTTAAACCGATAAAATATAATGAACATCAAGTTTAACTACACAATGGAACCATCAATCCATTAAAAGAGTCAAGTAGAAAATAAAATCTACTATCTTTTATGATTTTAAAAGGTTTTTCATCATCATTATAATTTGAGACTCGCCTTTAATAAATATTCCACATCATCGAATCACCCCCGCACTACGGCCAAGGATATTCTTTAGTATCACGACCACAATTATTCATGCATCACGGGCCAAGAATATTTGTGTATTCATTAATGGTCATGATCATGCCAACAAATCGTCCATCAATGCACTACGGCCACCGAGGATTTTACCACATCATTTGTAACATTACGGTCCATGATTACACCGAATAAGATATCGGTCATAATCATACCAAGTCCATCTACGCACTACATGTGCCACAGATGACTTTCAACATAATAACATGAGGATGATGACAATGATATAAGAATTCAATAAAACAAGTTCAAGAATTAATTTATCTAGGAACCAATAACATCCAAACTGTCAACATGATACTGCTTTATAAAGTAAAATTCAAGAATACTGAGAAAAATATTTCCATGAAAGGATACTGGATGAAGCGCAAATATCAAGGATATTCCACTAATTTCATGGAGTATAGAAGTCAAAGTTTTAACCAACTGGGTATAATAAAGAATGAAATAACAAAAGAAATCACCATGCATGCGATAGACCACACAAGCAAAAGTTATTCCAACTGAATAATAAATAACGGAACCAGATCCCCCAAAAACGCATGCAACAGGATGTTCCAACAGAATAATAAAGAATGGAACCAGTCCCACAGAAAACACATGCAGTACAAGATGTTCCAATGTAATAATAATAAAGAGAAACCGGTCAGGTGTAAAAACACATGCATGGATGTTCCAACAGAATAATAGAAGAATGTCACCAAGTATAGGGTAAACCACGTATACAGGTTATTCCAACAAAATAATAAGCAATGGAATAACAACAGTTCTGTTCATGAATAAGAAAGAATAACACCCCTTACTTTTAGTAGGAGATTGAATATTGCAGTAGTGTAGTAACAAAATACTCTTCTTCTTTCTCTCTTATTCTCTCTATACTTTCTCTCTCTATAGCTTGAATGAATTCGTGAAAAATAATGAAGCACTAGGCCTCTATTTATAGAAAATTTCTAGCTTAGCACCTGCCATGTGAAAAGGCAAGTGGCTTGACGACTGGTGATGTGAAAAGAAAAGTGGTTTGACGCCTATAATGTGAAATGACAAGTGGTTCGACGCATGTAATGTAAAACGACAAGTGGTTCGACGCCTGTAATGTGAAACGACAAGTGGTTCGACGTCTGGTAAAGGTAATTACTATTGACGAAGGTAATTACTATTAACAAAGGTAATTACTATTAACGAAGGTAATTACTATTGACGAAGAGACTCTTAGATGATGACATATGGGCTCCCCCATAAAATAATCAAACTTACCACAAACGCGCCTCATATAATGGACTCTTTATATACATCAAGGATTGAATAAATATTACCACAAATCATTTTATTTTTAATCAACACATATTTAATCTTTCAACAATTATTAATCATTTATAACTTGTCGCCTCAATTATTGATTTAATACTATAACATATTATCTGAGATGATTGTGACAATAATTGAATCAATAATATAAGAGATATGATGTCGCAATTATCAGAGCAATAATTGAGCATAGCCGAGTAACTTCTCACGTAAGCATCAATAATCAATATCGTGTGCTACTATACAACTACGCCAGACATCGTATTTTTTACTACCGGGTAGTTCAACAGCTTTTAACGGTAATACCTCTCTGCCGTTATTTTTATAGAAAGATAATTTTGTCGTTTTCTAACTACGACAATACTTCCGTTAATGGGGTCCACCAATGATTGAGCCAGACATTTAATATTCCGGACAAAAAGAATATTTCCCGACCAAACGAATATTTTATAACAACTTGCTTACTTTGGAAAATTTATAAATATTATCCACAACTATAACATTATATCAAATTTATTCCATAATATTCAAAAATAATATTTATAGAAAATTCATCTTTGTTTATAAAAGTTGGGGTCTTACAACCTCTAAGTACACCGAACCGTTGAAGGAACTCGCTTCAGTAGTTGCTAATCGGGCCAAGGCATCTGCTACTGTGTTGTCTGTCCGATTGACTCCCTGGCAACTATGGGAAGTGAAGTATGCGAGTCTTTCCTTTACCTCGGCTAGGTATCTTGTCATTCTTGCCCCCTGAGCTTCATACTCCCCCGATATCTGCTTGACAACCTATTGTGAGTCACTTTAAATGACTAACTTCTGCACCTCCAGGCTTCGGGCCAACCGAAGTCCAGCTAAGATAGCCTCATACTCTGCTTCATTGTTCATATCCTTGAACCAAAACCGAATCTCTTGTTGAACTTTGAACCCTTTGGGACTTGTCAATAAAACTCCTGCACCACTGACGTCCGAGGTTGATGATCCGTCCACATACAGAGTCCAAGAAGTCTTCCTCTATTGAGTTTCGGTAACCGTGGCCACATCTGGTTCTGTGAAGGAACACTCTACCACAAAATCTGTTAAGGCCTGCCCTTTGATTGATGTTCGAGGATGGTACTCCAAAGCGAACTGCGTCAACTCCATCGCCCATGCAGCAAGCCGATCCGACACCTCTGGTGTGACACCCCCAAAATAGGTATACATCACCCATCTTGAGTCGCCAAATACATGGTACAAAATTCAAATACAACTTAATAATACAGTTGTCGTGTAAACAATACGACAAAACATAAACTGAGAGTTTTAATAAGAATATTGTCATCTAGACAATATCCACACTCAAAGGAGTCCTCATTACATTTATTGTCACACTATTTAATAGAATAGTGAGGACTACTAATGCTATCATCTGGACCGTCACTCCGTTCCCCGACTCATCCCAGCTATATTTTCATTTCCTGAAGAGAACAGTGAAGGAAAGGGTGAGACAGGTTATTCCAACAGAATAATAAACAATGCAACTAAAGTCAAAGCGAATACGACGCTTGCATGTGATATTCCAATGTAATAATAATAAAGAATGGAATAACAACAAGAATCATCATGCATTCGACACTTCAGCAGAGAAAAGTTATTCCAATGTAATAATAAATAACTGAATCAGTCCAACAGAAACGCGCATGCATGTGATATTCCAAATGTAATAATAAAGAATGGAATAACAACAAAAATTACCAAGTATAGGGTAGACCGCGTATACAGGTTATTCCAACAGAGTAATAAAGAATGGAATAACAGAAGTTCTCATCATGAATATAAAAAAAAATAATACCCCTTACCTTATAAAGAAGAGTACTCTGACGATAGGGCGGGGATATACTTGAAGAAACTTGCACTACGCTCAAAGCTTTCTTAAACGCTAAAGAAATACTCTCAAGATTATAGAAGAAGAATTCTCTCTACAGTTTCTCTCTCTAGAGGTTCAGTGAATTCGTAAGAAATAATGAAGGAATGAGCTTCTATTTATAGAAGAATGGACTGAATAGTAACCAATCCATGAACGGTCCAGATTGATTTACTTTTAAACGAATGGTCCATATTGGTTTACAATAAAATATAATATATTCTATTTATAATCTAATAAAACGAATAACTTTATAAAAGTATTCTGTTTTATATAAAAAGATTTTACTATGAAAACACTATGCAGGCACTATGCATAATAAAATATAATATATTCTAATTATTGTCTAATAAAACAAATAACTTTATAAAAGTATTCTATTTTATATAAAAAGTTTTTACTGTTAGCCTAATAAAACGAATAACTTTATAAAAGTATTTTGTTTTATATAAAAAGTTTTTCCGTTTTATTACATTAATAATACTAATAAAATAAAACTCATATATATAATATATAATATATATATAAATATATATATATATAACAATCGACAATAATTGAATCCAATAATGTGAGATACTATGCAACAACTACTGTAGCAATAATTGAACAAAACTGAGTGACTTCTCACGTAAGCATCAAAAATCAATACCGTGTACTACTATGCAACCACGCGTATTACTTTACTTTTACTACCGGGTAGTTCAACAGTTTTAACGGTAAAACTTCCGTCGTTATTTTCATAAATAAATTTTTATCGTTTTCGCATTTCGACAATAATTCCGTTGTGGGGTCCACCAATGATTGCGTCGTTGTATGAATATTCTCTGCTAAAATGAATATTCCCCGACCAATCGAATATAATACAACAACTTGCATACTTTGCAAAATTTATAAATACTACCCACAACTATAACATTATCTCAAATCCATACCATAATATTAAAAAAAATTTGAGAAAATTAAATCTTTATTCGTAAAATTTGGGATTTTACAATCTCCCCTCCTTATAAAATTTTGCCCTCGAAATTTACGTACGTACTTGGTATGCCTAACAGATGAGGACACTTCGTCAGATTCTAACTCTTAAGGTATAACCTTTAAGCGTAGAATATATTTTAGGATTTTAATAGGTACATCTTCATATGTTAAATTATTCGCTATCTCGTCCAGTTCTAAATCAATAATGTGGTTCGGGTCGTCCACATATTTACGTAACATCGATATGTGAAAAATGTTATGAACACGCGACATACTTGGCGGTAAAACGAGTCTAAAAGCCACAGTTCCTGCTTGATCGCGGATTTCAAAATGGGCCAATTAAATCGAGGGTTAAGATAACACCTTCTTGAACCTTCTTCTTCACATTCATCAGCTCTGAGTATGTAGCTTGAGCGGCTTTATCTTTATCGATTAAAGTCGATTCTACTCGTATATTCATTATCTTCACGTGGGTTCGTATATATGACGCCCCCAAAATAGGTATACATCACCCATCTTGAGTCGCCAAATACATGGTACAAAAATCAATTATAAACTCCATTTATACAACTGTCGTGCAAAATACGACGACATATATATTATGAGTTTCAATACAAATATTGTAACATATATAATACGACAATATTCATACTCAAATTATTACATGCCATATAAAGTACAACAGCAAATATTTCAAGTCTCCAAAGGGACACGAGAAGATTTCTGTTCTCTTCATTTTAATGCGGTGCACTTTTGACGCTTTCAAGGTAGGGTTCTAATCACCCTATTGTTGTTCACCAAAATCAATTATTAAGTGACGTATAAAATATGACACATACATCTTAGGTCCTCAATGCAATTATATCATGTCATGTCATTTTATAATGCATTGAGAAACTTTAGTAGTCTCAGACCATCTCACTATTTCCTTGTTATCCCCGCTCGACCCAACTACACTCTTATTACCTGAAAGGAATTGTGAAGCAAAAGGGGTGAGCAGAACTAGCCCAGTAAAGAATATCATGACTAAAGATATTTTACATTATCAATAGCCTTTATCCATAATCAATCAAAGATTTAGAACATATGGTAGATGATAAAACTTTTTAACCGGAGTTGCAGCGGAACGAGCAATCCATTAGAAGAGTCAAATAGACCATCTGGTCTATTATCTTCTCCATGTTAAAAGTCCACCAATAATATTTTATCCCTGTAACATCAATCAACAATTCATGTCCACAATCATATGAATAACTCATAATCATAATTGTGATTCTAAATTCCTCTTTGCACCTAGGACGAAGATAATTGTCATCACCTATCTTCACCTGAAACATCAAAAATCATGGTTATACCAAATCACAATTCCTGCTCATAATCATACTAATAAATTCATCTTTGCACTACGGCCAAAGATATACAACTATATAACCAATAACCAATAGTTCATCTTTGCACTACAGGCCAAAGATATACAACTGTAAAACCAATAATCAACAGTTTATCTTTGCACTACAGGCCAAAGATATAAAACTGTAAAACCAATAATGCTGAGACTCAGCTTAATAGTATCACGACCACGAATTATCCATGCACTACGAGCCAAGGATATTCGTGTTTTCAATTATGGTCATGATTATACCGAATAATCCATGGTCATAATCATACCAAGTCCATCTATGCACTACGGGCCAAAGATGACTTTTATCACATCATTTGTAACATTACGGTCATGATCATGCCATAAAATAATTCATCTTTGCACCATTGGCCGAATAGAATCCATAGCCATAATCATACCAAAAACTGTCCATCAATGCACTACGGGCCAATGAGGACTTTTTTCACATCATTTGTAACATTACGGTCATGATTATACCGAATAATCCCTGGTCATAATCATACCAAGTCCATCTATGTACTACAGGCCATAGATGACTTTCAACATAATATAAACATGAGGATAATGACAATGATATAAAGATTCAATCAAATGAGATAAAGGATAAATATTAAACATTTATAATACAGTTTATCCAAATAGCTCAATAATAACCAAATGTTATCAATCACTTAATAATCCCATAATCTAATATCATTAATATTATAACAATATTTTAATTATTTCTTAAACTTATAAACAATTTATTTCAATTGTTTACACTTTACCAAATAATGCATTTAATCATTCGAAAATGCCTTACTCATAAGATTTTATCACCAATGATCAAATCCCTCATCAAAAATCTGCACATACCTTATATAGGATTTTCAAGCCATAAAATCCTATTTTCCAACTTTGTTACTTCACATAACATATTTAACTCATATGTTCAGTAACTAAACCATTTTCATAAAAATACCAAATCGTCCCAAAAATATTTCTTTTTTCGGGATTTAGCAGAATATAGTCCCATAATGAATATATATTTTTCTCAGAATTTTTAAAATTCATTTACTATTTTTCAAAAATCAATTTCTAATTAATTCCTTAAGAAATTAGCTACCTCAAGTTTAACTCCAAAAATTCCCAAATCTTGGTAGGATCTTACTCATGTTAACGTGAGCTTCCAGTTTAAATTTCATGGTCATCAGAGTTATAGAACTCCGATTATAGCATTTTTCGTCGGAAAAACCTAAATATTGAAATGGTCATAACTTGCTCATTTTAAGTCGGAATGAGTTCATTTTTGGACAGGAGGTTCTTTATACCATATACTTTCATGTCCCAAAAGTTTGGAATTTTTCTCACAAATTAAGTGGCCGAAACAGCCCTTACAAAATTATGAGCAGTAGTTTTTTGCTATTTTACAGATTTTGACTCCTTTGCTAAAAATAGTCCACACGAAAATTTACAACACCTTTTCTAGTGATTCCACTTGGATAAGTTAGTAAACTCATAGATCTAACTCTAGGACTTGACCACACTCAAAAATTCAAAATATAATAGGAGATATGGTCAATTGAATTTTATGTTCTATTTTCACCAAAATATGATTTTCAACTCTTTGTGATTTCTAAGAAACTTTCATGTTTTCACATAATAACCAACATAACTTATCATAACACTTACTAATACTACATATACCCATGGTTTTCATCTGTCCAATGCTTTTATTATGACTCTCATTTCCATAATTTAATAAGGAATGAATATAAAGTATCATTCACCATGCATGTGGTAATCCACATATACAGGTTATTCCAACAGAATAATAAAGAATGGAATAGCAGAAGGATTCACCATGCGTGCGATAGATCGCATGATAAAAGTTATTCCCAATGGAATAATAAATAATGGAACCAGGTCATGCGTAAACGCACCGATATGATATTCCAACAGAATAATAAAGAATGGAATAGCAACAGAAATCACCATGCATGCGATAGACCGCACAGACAGGTTATTCCAACAGAATAATAAATAATGGGACCAGGTCCGACGTGAACGCACGGATAGGATATTCCGAAAGAATAATAAATAATGGAACTAGGTCCGGCGTAAATGCATAGACAGGATATTCCGACAGAATAATAAAGAACGGAATAATAGAAGAATTTCGTTTTGGGGCTCGAAAAATTACAGTACAATACCTCCAACTTTTCTTTCATTTTTAATTCAGTCTTGCAAGTATTATCAAACTTGGACCACCTCCCCTAATAGTAAATAATGTGATTCAATAGTTCAATAATGTGAATCAATAGTTATAATCATGTGAAAATACGAATTACAGTATAATACCTCCATCTATACCTCCATTTTTAACTTAGTCATGCAAGTATTATCAATTTTGCACCAACTCCCCTAATAGTAAGTGAATGTGACTCAATAGTACACTCATGTGAACAAATAGTTATATAAGCATCTGAATTAGTAGCAAATAATTACTCATTTATCCGATTAATTACCCGATTTATCAATATAACCCCTAGACATCAATTATCATCGGAATAGATGTCGATTTCTACTAACACTAATAATCCCAACACAATGGAACTATCAAATTCATCTTTAATCAACACGAACTTATTCATCATTAATATCATAACTCACAATATTTAACAACCAGGTCGTTCCCAGGAAAGAGGGGGCTTTCCGATAAGGATTTCTCCTTATTGGCGCGCAATTAGGTGACCTAACCTCTCCTTGACAGAACTTCTAGACATTGTATATATTGTAATTTAATAATATGAATAACTTTGTCGTCTCAATTATTGATTTAATAATATATCATATTATGCAGATGATACTGTGACAATAATCGAATTAATAATATGAGAGATATGATACAACAATTACTGTAGCAATAATTGAGTATAACTGAGTGACTTCTCACATAAGTATCAATAATCAATACCATGTGCTACTATGCAACCACACGTATTACTGTACTTTTTACCAATTTAACCATTTACTAAATAGAATAATAATTATAAAAATTGAATACTTTCATTTCGTAAAATTTGAGTTCTCACAGTATATTCGCACTTGTAACCGCATACGATCTTCTACTCAACGCGTCAGCTACCATGTTCGCTTTTTTTATGATAGTATTGAATGGTACGATCGTAATCTTCAACAAACCTTAGTCAACGTCTTTATGCGCGTTACGTTCATTTTAGTTGAAGAAATATTTGAGGGTTTAAGAAATGGGTTTTGTACTGGGGTCAATACAAAATTCGATTTCACACTCTAGGGGTAGGCTAGGAAGTCTTCATGAATACGTCGGGAAATTTATTAACGATAGAAATATCAATCAAAACTGTGACCTTCATCCAAGACTTGGATAGTACGTCACATTGATACCTATTAACTTGCCATCTTCATTCAGGATGTCGCCTACAGAAAGTCTGGCTTCGGTGCATTCCACACAAGGAAGTCAACAACGAAAGGATCGGGCTCTTTACTTATGGCTTGATATGACAATGATTGACTTTAGTGGTTTGGTTACTTTGAATCCGCATAACAGGTTGGTTAGGAGTATGAAAGCTAACAACCTTATGAAAAGCATGATGAGTAGTTAACCAATCGTTTCCAAAAATCACATCAAAGGCAAGTATTTTCAAAGAGATAAGATCGACAGGTAACATGAAAGTGTTGATTTGAACAAGATTTATAAATAGTGGAGGTAAAGAAGATTTCTCCCAACTAAGTTTAAACAGATATATCAAAGTCTAACTTCTCCGGAGTTAACTTCAAACATTGAACACAACTAGGTGAAATAAAAGAGTGAGTAGAACCAGTATCTAACACGGTATAGACTTCGCAAGAGTTTATGACTAACATACCCGTGATAATTTTATTCAGGTTCCTCGTTACAAAAAAACGCTCTCTCTTAAACTACCGGCTTTGGTTTGTTTGGGACATCCTTTGGCATCACTATCCCAGCTGGACTTGACTTCACCATACGACAAAATCGAGCTAGGTGACTTTCTCTTCCGCAATTAAAACACGCTTTGGATTGCTGCGTACAGTTTGGACGGATGTGTCCTTGTTCGCATTTGAAACATACGACCAGTGGTCGTTCTTCTTCCTTTGAAACGGGTGCTAGTACCGACGACTTCACGTCATTGTTGAACCTTCTCTTCTTAAAATGTCCATTCTTATTGTTTTGGCGATGATTACCACCGAAGTGGTTACCATTTCTGGCATGTTTATTCCCTCCATGCTTATTGTCACCGCTTTGATGACTGTTATCACCGGTATTATCATTTTGCTGGCTGCTCTCTTTTGGTTGGGTTGACTCATTATCGCGCTCCAATAACTGAGCCCTATTAACAACATCTGAATACAAACACAGTTTATGAGAGATAAGATATTGACGTATCTCAGGTTTCAAACCTCTTAGAAACATTCGCGTCATTCTCTCCTCATTATCAATCAAATGAGACACAAATCGGGATAACTCGGCAAACTTGGCTTCGTACAGCGACACGGTTATGTTGTTTTGCTCTAACTTGATAAACTCCACCTACTTCATGTGACGAATACTTTCGGGAAAGTACTTGTCATTGAACAGCTCTTGGAACTTCTCCCAAGACATCTTGAGTGCGTCAGGTTGGGTACGTTTTACAGATTCTCACCAGTAATCTTCCTCTTCACGCAACATAAAGGTGGCGAATGGAACCTTTTGCTCCTCGGAGCATCCCAAGATATCAAATATCTTGGTGATCTGCTTTAACCACGTCTCCGCCTTAAGTGGTTCTGGCTTTCCCCAAAACTCCGGTGGTCCCAGCTCCTTGAATTGCTTAGCGGTGATCGACCGTGGGTTGCCAATATTTTTACCTGCATTATGAACAGGAGCCGCCTTCGCCTGATGTTGCATAAATTCTGAAAAGCTCCTAAATGTACCGTCGTTCGTCAATTGATCAGTGTTGTTGTTTACAAGAGGATTATCACCATCCTGTTGCACATTGTCCTGATTATTGATCTGTGGAGACTCAACGGTCTACTGTGCTCCATTACTTATCTCAACATTTTCAGATGCCATTTTCAAATACTGCCACAATACAAGGGTTAATTAACATATCACATATTATCTCTATACTCTGACCGGCCAATTAAATACCAAATAAACTTAGGTAGGTCATACTAGCGAAGGAATTTCCCGTCTCTACCCTCCTAGTTCTTGTCTCACATCTCAGCCAGAATAGGTATACATCACCCATCTTGAGTCGCCAAATACATGGTACAAAATTCAAAAACAACTTAATAATACAGTTGTCGTGTAAACAATACGATAAAACCCTTCTACCGAATTTTGTATCTTTCCGAGTCAGCTGAGTTAAGGGAGTAACGATTCAAGAAAACCCTTCTACGAATCTCCGATAATAACCAGCTAAGCCGAGAAAGCTATGTACTTCGGTCACTGATTTAGGTTGCTCCCAGCTTTTAATATCTTCAATCTTTGTTGGGTCAACAGATATTCCAAGACTTGATACCACGTGCCCAAGGAATGCTACTTCCTCAAGCCAGAACTCGCATTTCTTTAACTTGGCATAAAGCTTATATTCACGAAGCTTTTGAAGTATCAGCCTCAAGTGTTGCTCATGATCTTCACGGCTTTTGGAATAAATAAGGATGTCATCAATAAAGACAACCACAAAGTGATCCAAATATTCCTTGAATACTCGGTTCATCATATCCATGAAGGCAGCAGGAGCATTAATCAATCCAAAAGACATGACTAGGAATTCATAATGCCCGTACCGAGTTCTGAAAGCCGTCTTGGGAATGTCATCGGTTCTAATCTTCAATTGGTGATATCCGGAACGAAGATCAATCTTTGAAAAGAATTTTGCGCCTTGCAACTGGTCAAATAGGTCATCAATACGTGGCAATGGGTACCTATTTTTGATGGTGACATGATTCTACTCCCGATAATCAATACAAAGTCGCATACTCCCATCTTTCTTCTTCACGAATAGAGCAGAGCACCCCCAAGGAGAAGTACTAGGGCCTAATGAAACCGATGTCTAACAATTTCGTAGTTGGGTCTTTAACTCCACGAAGTTTAATAGGAGTCATTCGATATGGAGCTTTAGAAATAGGTTTTGTACCAGTTCAAGGTCAATACAAAATTCAATTTCACGCCTGGGGGTAGGCGGAAGGGAAGTTCTTCAGGGAATACGTCAAGAAATTCATTAACAATAGAAATATCATTTAAAACTGACGTATTTTTGTTTAGATCCGTGACATGAGCTAAGAAAGCTTGACATCCGTCTTTCAATAAATGAATAGCTTTATGGCTTGAGATGACAGTGATTGATTTTAATGGTTTGGTTGCTTGAATTCACATAATAGGTTGGTTAGGAATATGAAAGCTAACAACCTTACGAAAACAATCAATTTTTGCATGATGAATAGTTAACCAATCAATCCCTAGAATTACATCAAATGCAAGTATTTTCAATGAAATAAGATCAACAGGTAATGTGAGGGTACCAATTTGAACCAAACAAGACTTATAAATAGTGGATGTAATGAAGGTTTCTCCCAACGGAGTTTCAACAGATAAGTCAAAGTCCAATTTCTCCAGAATCAAATTTAAACGTTGAGCGCAAGTAAGAGAAATAAAGGAATGGGTAGAACCGGTATCAAATAAGGTATATACTTTGCTAGAGTTTATGATAAGCTTACCTGTGATGACCTCATTCGGGTTCCTTACTTTCTGGGGCACTACTGGCTTTGACTTTTCTGGGGCGTCCTTTGGTGCCTCCATCCTAGCTGAGCTTGTCTTCGGTGAATGACAAAATCGGGCTAGGTGACCTTCTCTTTAGACGGCATCACACAGTTTGGACTGATGTGTCCCTCCCCTCCGCATTTGAAGCATATGATAGGTGGTCGTTCTCCTTCCTTAACAACAGGTGCTGATGCTGACGTCTTTCCATCATTGTTGAATCTCCTCTTCTTGAAATGTCCATTCTTATTGATTTGGCCATGATTACCACCGAAGTGGTTACCATTTCTGGTATGTTGATTCCCTCCACGCTTATTGTCACCGCTTTGATGACTGTTATCACTGGTATTATCATTTTGCAAGCTGCTCTCTTTTGGTTGGGTTGACTCATTATCGCGCTCCAATAACTGAACCCTATTAACAACATCTGAATACAAACATAGTTTATGAGAGATAAGATATTGACGTATCTCGAGTTTCAAACCTCTTAGAAACATTCGTCATTCTCTCCTCATTATCAACCAAATGGGACCTAAACCGGACAAATTTCAAGCAAACTTCACTTCGTCTTTGTGACACGGTCATGTTGTTTTGCTCCAGTTTAATGAACTCTACCTCTTTCATGTGATGAATACTTTCGGGAAAGTACTTGTCGTTAAACAGTTCTTGAAACTTTTCCCAAGACATCTTCGGTCATGCGGAGTTGAGTATGCTTTCTGATTCCCACCAAGAATCGCGCCCCGCAACATGAAGGTGGCAAAGGAACCTTTTGCTCCTGAGCAACCCAAGACATCAAATATCTTGTTGATCTGCTTTTATCCACGTCTCGCCTTTAAGTGGTTTTGGCTCTCCAAAAAAATGTGGTGGTCAGCTCCTTGAACTATTTAGCGATGACCGCCCAAGAGTTGCAGTGTTTCCACTGCATTTTGGATGAGAGCCGCTCTCTTTGATGTTGCATGAATTGCATGAAGCCTCGAAACATTCCATCGTTCATCATTTGGCCAGTGTTGTTGTTTGCCTAAGGATTATCGCCTTCCTGATGCACATTATCCTGATTATTGATCTGTGGAGACTCAAGCGGTCTCCGGTGCTCCATTGATGTTCTCAACATTCTGGATGCCATTTTCAAACACCGTCACAAAACAAGGATTAATTAACATATCACATATTATCCCTATACTACGTCGACCAATTAAATATCAAATAGACTTAGGTAGGTCATACCACAAGGAATTTCCGTCTCTCCCTCCTAGTTCTTGTCTCACATCTCTACCAGGATCATATCCCTAAGCTTTAATACCAACCGTGACGCGCCCCAAAATAGGTATACATCACCTATTACGAGTCGCCAAATACTTGCATGTAATACAAATACAATCTTTAATATACAACAAGAAAGTTGTGAGTTTTAATACAAATATTGTCTTCTAGACAATATCCACTCTCGAATAAGTCCTCAAGACATTTATTGTTCCACTATTTAATGTAATAGTGAGAACTACTAATACTATCATCCGGATGTCACTCCGTTCCCCGACTAGTCCTGCCACGTTCTCATTTCTCAAGAGAACGGTGAAAGAAAGGGTGAGCTCAACTAGCCCAAGAAGAAATATTATGACTAAGATAATGCAGAATAAATTATCATTAGTCTTCAACAATGTTAAACTGATAAAATACAATAGACATCAATTTTAATTGCAGCGGAACATGTAATCTATTAAAAGAGTCAAGTAGTGAATAAAATCTACTATCTTTTATGATTTAAAAGTTTTCATCACTTTTATCATTTGGGACTCAATTTTTAATAAATAATCAACATCATCCGCACTACTGCCAAGGATATTCATTAGTATCACAACCACAAATTATCCATGTACTACGTGCCAAGGATATTTGTGTATTCATCAATGGTCATGATCATGCCAACAATCGCCCATTAATGCACTACGAGCCAATGAGGACTTTTTTCCACATCATTTATAACATTACTACCATGATTACAAGAATAATCCTCGGTCATAATCATACCAAGTCCATCTTTGCCTTACTGGGCCACGAGATGACTTTCAACATAATATAAACATGAGGATGATGACAATGATATAAGAATTCAATAAAATAAGTTCAAGAATTAATTTATCCATGAACTAATAACGTCTAAATTGTCAACATGATACTTCTTTGTAGAGTAAAACTCAAGAATGCTCAGAAGAATATTTCCATGAAAAGATACTGGATGAAGCGCAAATATCAAGGATATTCCACTAATTTCATGGAGTATAGAAGTCAAAACTTTAACCAACTGAGTATAATAAAGAATGGAATAATAAAAGCAATCACCATGCATGCGGTACTTCTCATAGACAGGTTATTCCAACAAAATAATAAATAATGCAACTAGGTCAGGCGTAATACGCACCGACAGGATATTCCAACAGAATAATAAAAAATGGAATAACAACAGAAATCATTATGCATGCGGTACTTCGCATAGACATGTTATTCCAACAGAATAATAAATAACGGAATCAGTCCCCACAGAAACGCGCATGCAGATGGGATATTCAAATGAATAATAAAGAATGGAATAACAACAAAAATCACCAAGTATAGGGTAGACCGCGT
The DNA here is from genome assembly GCA_020205615.1 of Panax quinquefolius. Taxonomy (NCBI): domain Eukaryota; kingdom Viridiplantae; phylum Streptophyta; class Magnoliopsida; order Apiales; family Araliaceae; genus Panax; species Panax quinquefolius. The sequence continues at coordinate 46,051,350 of CM035157.1, read as the reverse complement.
ATACAGGTTATTCCAACAGAGTAATAAAGAATGGAATAACAGAAGTTCTCTTCATGAATATAAAAAAAAAATACCCCTTACCTTATAAAGAAGAGTACTCTGACGATAGGGCGGGGATATACTTGAAGAAACTTGCACTACGCTCAAAGCTTTCTTAAACGCTAAAGAAATACGCTCAAGATTATAGAAGAATAATTTCTCTACGCTTTCTATCTAGAGTTTCAGTGAATTCATAAGAAATAATGAAGGAATGAGCTTTTATTTATAGAAGAATAGACTAAATAGTAACCAATCCATGAACAGTCCAGATCGATTTACTTTAAATGGATGGTCCAGATTGGTTTACAATAAAATATAATATATTCTATTTATAATCTAATAAAACGAATAACTTTTAAAAAGATTTTACTATGCAAACACTATGCATAATAAAATATAATATAATCTAATTATTGTCTAATAAAACAGATAACTTTATAAAAGTATTCGCATTTTATATAAAAACATTTTACTATTAGCCTAATAAAACGAATAACTTTATAAAAGTATTACATTTTATATAAAAAGCTTTTCTATTTTATTACATTAATAATACTAATAAAACAAAACTTCATCATCATTATTATTATTCACACTATTAATCGACCAAGTCGTTCCTGAGGAAAGAGGGGTTTTTCAATAAGGATTTCTCTCCTATCAGGCGCCTTAATTAGGTGACAAACCTCTTCTTGGCAAAACTTCTAGACATCGTTAATATTGCAAATAATAATATTAATAACTCTGTCATCTCAATTATTGATTTAATAATATATAAAATATCGGCAATAATTGAATAAAACTGAGTGACTTCTCACGCAAGCATCAATAATCAATATCGTGTGCTACTATGCAACCACGCCTATTACTGTACTTTTACTACCGAGTAGTTCAACAGTATTAACGATAAAACTTTCGACGTTATTTTCAATAAAATATTTTTATCGTTTTCTCAATCCGACAATAATTCTATTGTGGGGTCCACCAATGATTATGTCGTCGTACGAATATTTCCTGTTAAAATGAATATTCCCCGACCAATCGAATATTATATAACAACTTGCGAACTTTGTAAAATTTATAAATATTACCCATAACTATAACATTATATCAAATTTATTCCATAATATTCAAAAATAATATTTATAGATAATTCATTTTTTATTCATAAAAGTTGGGGTCTTACAATACTAATAAAACAAAACTCATATATAATATATATATATATATATATATATATAACAATCGACAATAATTGAATCCAATAACGTGAGATACTTATCTTGCAACTCATCGTAGCAATAATTGAACAAAAGCGAGTGACTTCTCACGTAAGCATCAATAATCAATATCGTACTACTATGCAATCACGCCATTCATTGTACTTTTACTACCGGGTAGTTCAACAGTTTTAACGGTAAAACTTTCGCCGTTATTTTCATAAATATATTTTTGTCGTTTTCGTATTCCGACAATAATTTCGTTGCGGGGTCCACCAATGATTGCGTCGTTGTACAAATATTCTCTGCTAAAACGAATATTCTCCGACCAATCGAATATAATACAACAACTTGCATACTTTGCAAAATTTATAAATACTACCCACAACTATAACATTATCTCAAATCCATACCATAATATTAAAGATAATATTTCGAGAAAATTAAATCTTTATTCGTAAAATTTAGGATTTTACATCTGGTCTGTGTAGAACCTTTTTCAATGGTTGGTCCGTATACACCACCACCAACCGACCCTGGAAATAGTGCCTAAGCTTTCTACTCGCAATGATTAAGGCATAGGCAAACTTTTCCAAGTTTGGGTACCTTGTTTCTGCATCCCGAAGAACGTGACTGACATAATACACTGGGAACTGCTTTCCCCCTTTGTCTCGCACCAGTGTTTCCCCCACTGCTATGAGACCCCGAATTTTATGAAATAAAAGTATTCAATTTTTCTACTTTGGTAAATAGTTAAATTGATAAAAGTTTAAAGTTAAGGGTGACATTTGAAAAAATTTCAAAGTAAGCAAGTCGTCATAAAATAATCGGTGGTAAAATACGTGTGGTTGCATAGTAGCACACGGTATTGATTATTAATGCTTACATGAGAAGTCACTCAGTTTGATTCAATTATTGTCGATATTTTATATATTATTAAATCAATAATTGAGACGATGCAGTTATTCATATTATTATTTGCATAATTAACAATGTCTAGAAGTTATGTCAAGGAAAGGTTTGGTCACCTAATTGCGCGCCAATAAGGAGAAATCTTTATTGGAAAGCCGCCTCTTTCCTGGGAACGAAATGGTTGTTAATATTGCCAGTTATAATAATAGTGAATAAATGTTATTAAAAATCAAATTTGAGTTCAGAGTTGAATTTGGAGACGCGGACGTGATATTTGATTCCGGAACGATGAAATTAGTAAGAATAGACTATAAACACAAAATTTTCCGGGGTTGACTTTTTGGTCAAAAAGTCAACAGTTGACTATTTCGAAAAAAGTCAAACTTCAAAATTTTAAAAATGAAATTGTTGAGAAAAATATTTCCATTGTGTTGGGATTATTGATGTTAGTGGAAATTGACATTTATTTCGATAGTAATTGATGTCTGGAAGTTATATTGACCAACCGGGTAATTAATCGGGTAAATGAGCAATTAATTGCTATTAATTCACATGCTATTAACTATTTGTTCAGATGTGTTTACTATTGATTCACATTCTAGTACTATTAGGGTAGGTGGTGCAAGATTGATAATACTTGCATGACTAAGTTAAAAATGGAGGTATAGTTGAAGGTACTATACTATAATTAATTTTTTCACATGTTTAGAACTATTGAATCACATGATTTACTATTGAGTCACATGATTTACTATTAGGGGAGTTGGTGCAAGATTGATAATACTTGCAGGACTAAATTAAAAATGAAGAAAAAGAGGAAGGTTTTATACTGTAATATTTCGAGCCCCAAAATTTGCAATTATCGAAACTATATTTTCCTATAAATAGAAGCTCATTCTTCCTTCATTTCTCACCAATTCACTAAAGCTATAGAACAATTATTATAGAGAGAAATTATAGAGAGAAAGAAGAAGAGAAGTCTGCTACCTCACTATTCCAGTATCCAGTTTTTTCTAAGGTAAGGGGTATTATTTTTTTTCATATTCATGAAGAGAACTTTTGTTATTCCAGTCTTTAATATTCTATTGGAATAACCTGCATACGCGGGCTACCCTATACTTGGTGAAATTCTTCTATTATTCCATTATTTATTATTCTGCTGGAATAACCTGTCTATACGAAGTACCGCATACATGGTGAAATTCTGTTGTTATTCTATTCTTTATTATTCTATTGGAATATCCCGTCTGCGTGCATTTTACGCCGGACCAGTTACATTATTTATTATTCGTTGGAATAACTTTGTCATCTGCAATACCGCATGCATGGTGATTTCTATTTTTATTCCATTCCTTATTATTATGTTGGAATAAGCTGTCTATGCGAAGTAAAACATACATGGAGAAATTCTTTTGTTATTCCATTCTTTATTATTACATTTGTTGAATATCTCATGCATGCGGATTACGCTAAACACGGTTCCATTCTTTATTCTTACGTTGGAATAACACCATGCATGCGATTCTATCGCATGCATGGTGAATTCTTTGTTATTCCATTCTTTATTATTCATTGGAATATCCCATACATGCGGATTACGCTTGACCTGGTTCCATTCTTTATTATTCTGTTGGAATAACCTGTATGTGCGGTCTATCGCATGCATGGTGATTTCTGTTGTTATTCCATTCTTTATTATTCTGTTGGAATATCATGTCGGTGTGTATTACGTCTGACCTTGTTCCATTATTTATTATTCTGTTGGAATAACCTGTCTATGTGGATTACCACATGCATGGTGAATAATCCTTTGTATTCATTCCTTATTAAATTGTAGAAATGATCTGTATACGTGGATTATCGCATGGCGGGTGAAAATCCATTTGCAGTTTTGTATATTCTATTATACTCTGGTACGCATGGCGGTTTCGTGTCGGAGTACTATTCACAGGTTACTATTCACCCAAATTACTATTCACTTTAGTATTATTCACTTGGGTATTCGGGGCACTTTTTGTGTCAGGGTACTATTCAAGAGTTACTATTCATAGGTTACTATTCACCCAAATTACTATTCACTCTAGTATTATTCACTCGGGTATTCGGGGCACTTTTCGTGTCAGGGTACTATTCATAAGTTACTATTCACAGGTTACTATTCACCCAAATTACTATTCACTCTAGTATTATTCACTCGGGTATTTAGGGTACTTTTCATGTCAGGATACTATTCACGAGAAGTACTATTCATAGAAATTCACGGGGTACTATTCACCCAAAAAATATATTTCTTTTCTGTCCAAATTATTTTTGATACAGAAATATTATTCTTGAATTTTACTCTACAAAGCAGTATCATGTTGACAATTTGGATATTTTTAAACTCTGGATAAATTTAAAGTCTTTAATATTTATCCTTGATTTCGTTTGATTAATGCTTATATCATTGTCATCATCCTCATGCTTATATTGTGATAAAAGTCATCTTTGGCTTACGTACATAGATGGACTATTGATTATTGGTTTTATGGTTGTATATCTTTGGCTTACGTGCAAAGATGGACAGTTGATTATTGATTTATAATTGTATATCTTTATCTTACGTGCAAAGACGAACTGTTGATTGAAAGCTTTGGCCCGTAGTGCAAAGATGGACAGGTGTATGACATAATCATGACCACTGGTGATAATAACGAATATCCTTGGCCCGTAGTGCATGGATAATTCGATGATGTGATTAGCAGGATCATGACCATTAGTTAACAGTTGAATGTCTTTGGCCGTGGTGCACTGACAGACAACTGATTGGTATGATCATGACCATTGGTTTTATAGTTGAATATCTTTGGCCCGTAGTGCAAAGGTAGACAACTGATTGGTATGATCATTGTTATTACATTTAAATATCGATATTGAGTAAAAATTCTATTAAGCCTTTATGGCAAGGAGAAACAGTTGATTTACATGATTATAAATATGAATTATGGATTTAACTATAATATTTGGTAGTTCAGGTGAAGACAGGTGATAAGAGTTCTTTTGTCTTGGGTATAATTTATGGGTATGATTATGACCAGGGATTATTCGGTATAGTCATGACCATTGATGATTACATGAATATCCTTGGCTCGTAGTGCAGGGATGATTCGATGATGTGACTTATTTATTAAGCTGAGTCTCAGCAATAAAAATTGATGAAAACATTTTAAATTATAGGAGATAGTAGATTTTATGCTCTACTCGACTCTTCTAATGGATTGCTTATTTTCGCTGCAGTTGTTGATCTAAAACTTGTTGTCTATTGTATTCTATCAGTTTAACACTATTGAAGGCTAAGGATAATTTATTCTACATTATCGTAGTCATAATATTTTTTACTGGGCTAGTTGAGCTCACCCTTTTGCTTTCATTGTTCTCTTGAGGAAATGAGAACGTAGCAGGGACTAGTCGGGGAACGAAGTGACGGTCCAGAGGATAGCATTAGTAGTCCTCACTATTCTATGAAATAGTGTGTTAATAAATGTATTGAGGACTTATTTTGAGTTTGAATACTGTCTTGAAGACAATATATGTATTAAAACTCACAGCTCATGTTGTATATTTAAGATTGTATTTGTATTCTGTACCATGTATTTGGCGACTCAGAATAGGTGATGTATATCTGTTTTGGGGGCATCACAACTGCCATCGAGCTTGCAGCCAGATATAAGTATAAAGGTTCCGAAGGGATCGACTTCATCAATAGTGGTGCCGAAGACAAATATTTTTTGATCCCTTGAAACGCGTCTTCACACTCTAAGGTCCACCGAAAACTCTTCTCATTCTTCGGCCCCTTGAGAGTGTCAAAAAAGGGTAAACATCTTTCGGCTGACCTTGACATAAATCTCTGAAGAGCAGCTATCCGGCCCGTCAACCTTTGCACATCTTTGTATGTCTTCGGAGATTTTATGTCTAAGATCGCCTGGATCTTCTCCAAATTTGCTTCAATGCCCCTCTTACTGATTAGATACCCCAGAAACTTTCCCGAACCCAATCCAAAGGTGCATTTAGTCGAGTTCAACCGTAGCTTGTGTCTTTTGACTATTTCAAAGAAATTTTCTAGGTCCTCCTAATGATCTCGAAATGACATGCTTTTCACAATCATGTCGTCCACATACACTTCCATGCTTCTGCCTAGTTGCTTTGTGAATACAAAGTTCATCATTCACTGATATGTTGCCCTGACATTTAACAATCCGAAGGTCATCTTCCGATACGCATAGATGGCCCGATGAGTGATGAAACTTGTCTTCGAGATGTCCTCCATGCTCATCGAGATCTAATGATATCCCGAGAAGGCATCCATAAAACTTAACATGTCGTACCCCGAAGTATCATCGATCAGCTGGTCTATATTAGGAAAAGGGTAGAAATCTTTTGGGCACGCTTTGTTCAGGTCCGTGTAATCGATGCATAATCTCCATTTCCCATTATGTTTCTGAACCAATACCACATTAGCCAGCCACTCGGGGTAGTCGATCTCGAAGATGAATTCCGCTTCCAGTAGTTTGGCGATTTCTTCGCTTATGATCCTCTGCCTTTCTGGAGCAAAAACCCTTCTCTTCTGTATAACTGGTTTCTTCTTCGGGTCCTCATGCAACCTGTGTAATGCCACTGACTCACTTACCCCGGGCATGTCACTAGGTTCCCACGCAAAGATGTCGGCATATACCCGAAGAAGATCTATCAACCCTGTTCAGAACGGTTCCATCAACCCCGATCTAATCTTGATCAATTTCTCTGTGTTCCCCGGGACCAACTCCACATCCTCTGTCTCTTCGACAAGCAAGGCCAACAGTTCTGTGTTACTCTTAGTGAATGGCTCTATTTCAATGGTCATTGTCTACTTCTGCTTGCTGACCCCGACCCCCCGAAGAAATCAATGTGTTCCGATAGCACCTTCGAGCAATATAAAGATCACCTTTTACCTCCCCAATCTCGTTCGGTGTCAGAAACTTGATCTTATAGTGAGGTATGGATGTTACTACTTGCAATGCTGCTAGTGTCGGCCTTCTTAGAATAACGTTATATGCCGAATCCACCTGTACGACAAAGAATCTGACCATTATCTCCTCCTGCTGGGGAGCTGTGCCAAACCTGATAGGCAATTCGATGGTGCCCAACACATGCACTGGATCCCCACTGAAACCGTACAATGGGCCTTCTCCACCCAATTCCATCTTCTTTCCTTCCAGATCCATTCTCTAATAAGCGTGAGTGTATAGTATGTCGATCGAGGAGCCGTTATCAATCATCATCCTCTTCATGTCCACAGGTCCGACCTGGGCTGTTATCACCAGCGCCCCATCGTGTGGTTCTATGAGATCGATAGGATAATCTTCGTCGGAGAAAGAAATAGATGTCCCCGGGTAAGCCCGATCTTTTCTTGGCGAGGAACTTGCCACTGACAACACAGCCTCGAGGTGTCCACTTCTCTTCTTCCCGGTCACACGCCCTACAGAACCACTTGAAATTACGTCAATCACGCCTCAGGCTGGTTGGTTCTATTTTGGCTGTGTATCCCAAGCCGGTCCTCTACTTTCCTCCCTAGGCACCTCAGAATTCTCCCAACCAACTACATACTGAACTAGATGGCCGTTCTGGACGTTCTTATCTATCAAATCCTTCATATCATTGTATATCTCCGTTATATGTCCGCGACTTTGATGGTATTCACAATATTTGTCTCGACCTCTTTTTTCGGGCTTCGGATGCGTCGAACATGGCTCGAAAAATGGCTTGTTTCGCATCTCCTCCAATATCTTCGCCCTTTCTGTGTTGAGGGCGGTGTAAACTTTTATTGACATTTCTGCTCTAGAAAGGTGGTCGGCCACTTCCCGAACCTCCACCATTATAGTTTTTTCTTCCAGAATTATTCGTCTTCCCTTGATTGTTGTCTGAACGCTGATAACTTTGTTTGTCTCGGTCCTTAGATTTGTCAAAGGACTGAGAGTGAGGCTTAAAGTTTCCCATAGCCTCCTCTATTGCAATAAATCCCTCGGCTCGATGAAAGGCTTCGGTCAAATCTGCCAGAGGGTTGATCACCAGATCTTTCATCAGTTTCTTCAACTTTCCTATATCCAGACCAATCGTGAAAAATCCCAAGGCTTGAGGGGAATTCAATTCCGCTACTGAGCCCACAGCCTCCCGAAATCTCTTAACGTACTGACCTAGGCTTTCATCCGACCTCTGTCTCACCTGCATGAGGGAAGCTTTGATCTTTCCTCGTCTCCTATTACTTCCAAATCGAGCATGAAACTTCTCCCGAAGGTCGTTCCATGAATTAATTGATCCTGCTGCCAAGGTCCCCATCCATTCTCGGGCACACTTCTTCAAAGTTATTGCAAACATGTGGCACTTGGCAACGTCCGAATGTCCGTAGTATGTCATCAACCTGTCATACCCATCTGAATGATCGTAGGGATCCCCAAACCCGTCATACGTCTCCATTGGGGGCATCTTCTTCTTGGGGTCGACAGTGACGTGGTTGATTTCTGGTGAAAAGGGTGAGCCTAGGCAGGTCGAGGGTGTTCCCATTGGACTCTTTGCCGCCAGCAGTTTCTCGAACTCCGCCACCCTTCGAGCAAGGGGGGTCGGACTCCACTTTTGGAGGGGACGATCTGTGTCTGTCCCTCTCGTATTCGGGAGACGCGACCCTCCTCCTCTGTCCCGATCGACCTTAATGTTCAGATTTTCTATCCACCAAGCGGCTCCTCCTTCGACTTCTTCCGTCTCGCGAGCGGCTTCTGGGCCTACTCATTTTTCTTTCCACCTACCCTGGTCGAGGTGATCGGGATCGGCTCTGATGCCTACGACTCTTCGAGGAAGCTTCATATTCTCCAGCCATCTTTGTCATCTGTTCCTCGAGCTCCCCTTGTTGAAGACGTAAGGCCATCATAGCGTCTTGGTTTTGCTGTATTTTCTTCCTCAGACTCTTCTGCCCTTTGGTTTTGAGATTGACGTCTTGGCGGCATTATCTGGTTAGGTAAAACCATATATTATTCTTTACATTCTAAATCTTATCATATAAGTTTAGTATATTAACTCATTTCATTACTCAAACTCAGATTCATATTCATTTGGCGAATACTTTATATAGCATAGCACATACTGCTTTAAACATCATTCATCCCTTTGTGACCACAAAAGTCTGGATTTCTGACCTTGACTAATACCAAAAGTTGGGAACATTACATTATTACGTATATACTTGACATTAAAATGACCTACACAATGTAACCTATACTACCTATTCACTACGCCTTTTACTTGGACAACCTTTCGCTCGATGACCTTCTAATCCACAAATAAAGAATGCACCTAGCTTAAAGTCGGGACAATAATGAGAGGTATGTCCCTCATGTCCGCAAATGTAACATATCTTCTTCCCTTTTCTGCATACGCCTTCATATTTCTTGTCACAATTTGTGCACTTTTCTATTTTACTTGTGTTCTCTTGGTTATTATCGGAATTTCCTAAGTCGCGATCTTTTATCTTCCTCTTCCCCTTCTTGCTCAGAGTTGCACACGATGTGTTGCTTGTGGTTCCCATCTGATCAATTTGGATTTTAAGCTTATCTTGTTCTTCCATTGTTTCTATTAACGCTTTGACGTTGATTGACTATTTAATGCCTTTTCTATTTTCCATGACTTTTCCGGAGAGAAGAAACCTTGTTCCTCGGATCTCGCACCTCTCTGTTGATGCTTGTTCGACTTCAACTTTAGTGTCCAAACACTATCTCGTCGACTCTACCATCTCCGGATCTCGGTACTACATTTTCTATAATAACCACTTCGCCCGTGCGAGTTGTTTTCATTATGAGCCTCTATTTGACTATTGGCTTCGATATTAGCTCGTGGATATGGATTTGATCCTTCTTCATGCTATAAGCATATAACAAGCCTTTTCCACGGACATCTACACACATAAATTATCTCGATTAGCATATAAGTATATACACACAAAGAAACAATAGTTTTATATAAGTTATCTTTTATTTTGTTTGACGATGGATTTAGTCAATTCATTTCTTTATAAACTCTCTATGAGTTATTTATATTTTCATATACCACGATTTTAATACGTGAATCCACAAAACATCCGGCATACTTATAAACGCCAAGGCATAAACCGCCCACCACCAACTATCCTCTAATGGACAAAAGTGAGGATTCACTACCACCTACCCCTCTACCAAAAATAAAAGTTGGGGTCTAACTGCCATCCTATGCATACAATAAGGCATAAGGATTTATAACAACTAAACATTCCCTAATAGAAACAAAAGTGGGACTATATCGAACATGAATGCAAATCAACGCCTGCTCTCACTGCTGGAGGGCAGCTTCATCCACTCCGCGTCGAATCGCATAAAGGCGATGTCTAAAGCTTGCTCCAACGTATATATCCTCGCATCTTTAGCTTCTACCTCAACTCTCAAGCGCTTCTATTTGCAGCTCTCTCTGCTTCGACCTCCCTCGCAACTTCATTAACTTCAGATGTGCACAGTAGCGGCGTCCTCATCTTCTTGCTCTCGAAATCTGAGAGGTGTGGTTCTGCGCCTCCGCTCAAATTTCCCCTAACCTTTAACTCGTCGTTCCTGGCCAACAAATCTCTTATTACCTCATGCTCTATGGAATCCTTACTAGAGTCCCTCGTCTCTTGGTCCACTGAATAACTATCTTGGCTCTCGTCGGCCATCCTACGACCACAATAAACAATCAAAACAACATCAGTACCACAATAAAATATATTCATTGATAAAATGAAATGATATTTTATTCAGTACAACTAAAACTTGATGGATCTCCTTAATCCATCACCTAGCTAACATATTCTATAAGAGTTTTCTACTAAGGTTATAACCTAGGTTTCGCATTCCTAATGTTTATAACCTACAGCTTTGATACCAACCTGTAAAGCCCCTAAACTCGGGTACTTGAAACCCGAATTCAGTGCTTCACGATACCATTTCTATAAGCGGAATAACACTAATAATAATATAAATATTAAACTTAATTTACATAACTATCAAAGTCTAGCTCCCAAGTACGTAACCTTTAATCATTCCTTACAATACATGTTAATAAATATATAACATTGTCTTAATAATACTAAACTATTACATAAGATATCATTAAAATCATTCAGCAACCTTTCCCTTTCCCTTGTTTCTAGCAGAGCCTTCGGATTGTTCACACTTAGCTGAAAACATTTAAATTAAGCAAGGATGAGCATTTGAGTGCCCAACAAGTAATAACAATTATATATATAAGCTGAAAGAATTTAAATGTTTTCTTTATACTGCCATTCTACAACAATTCAAAAGTTGTGAAGTAATTCTGAACCAATAATAATAACATAACAACTCTCTTTCAAATTTTTGAAACTACGTACTGACTATAAATAGGTTTAAGGGGACATACTATGAACATAGTTTTCATTTTCGAAAAGGTTAAACATAACTTCATCTGTAAACCGTCATAACTTACGGGCACGAGGGTGATCAGCCCATTGTACCCTGTATTGATCAATACTACATAACAAGAACGATATTATCGTTCACTCTGGCTGCCTTGGGCACATAAAAATTTTCCATAAATGGGATGTTCATACCTGTCATGGTTCCAAACCAAAGCAATTCGGTTGGATAATGGTAGGTTTTATCTTGTTCAACAATAATCTATAATTCAACATATATATATATATACGGGTAATTGACAAAGGTGTATCAACATGTGATTAAATGCAATGTTTATCCAAGTGGGGACACTTGTATAACCATTTATAGAAATTAATGATCAGAATATATATCTGAATTACCATATACTAACATGTTGATATTCAATGTGCATTCTGAAACATTCTTACTCATGTCCATTGCATAAAAGAAATGCAAAGGTAACACATAACCTAACACATAACACATAACCTAATATACCATAACACATAGTACTGCATTTCACAGTCAGCACATAACCTAATATACCATAACACATAGTACTGCATTTCACAGTCAGCACATAACCTAATCACATTGTCACACATATTCAACAGTCATTGGATCACAAACAAACAATAATACAGTCAAAGTCTAGAACAATTTCGAACTACGCCGATTATCTAAGCGACTTTATCGAGTAATTATCGAGTCTAAGACTCTATTCGTAACTTAATATTTGTAAATATCACCATATATTATTTTTAAATGACTTACAATAATTTTAAACAATTATTATAATTTATCATAAATTTTCAAACATTTAGGAATCATTATCAAATGATTTAAACATCAAACAATTCTATTACCATTAATATTTAATTAATATTAAACTATTAATGAAACCATTGCTAAAATACTAAAGTTATTTATAATAACTTGGAATATTTTTAAATTATTAATATTACCCTTAAATGATTTTTAAAACATTTAAAATCATTTTAAATAATTACCATTAATATTAAAATATTAATGTACTATTTATCTAATACTAAAAGTTATTAAATATAACTTAAAATATTTTAATTCATTTATATCCATTTTAAATTATTTTAAATCAATAAAACCATTTTAAAACTATTTATTTAATATAATTATTAAATAAATTTAATATCATCAATGTTAAATAAATATCATTATTATTAAATTATTAATGAAATTATCCTTTAAATATTAAAAGTTATATTTTATAACTTTAAATACCTTATTATTATTTAAAATGATTTTAATATAATAAAATTATTTTTAATCTATTTATTTAATTCATTTATTAAATAACTATATTATCATTAATATTAATTAATTAACAAATTTCATCACAAAATATTAAAAGTCATTAAAAATAACTTAAAATATTTTCTTATACCATAATATAATTTTGAATGATTTTTCAAGTATTAAAATCATTTTAAATAATTTATTTAATATAATTATTAAATAAATTAAATACCTTTTAATATCCCAAAATATTAAATATTTGTGAAATATATCCAAAATAATTAAAATATAATTTTGAACTTTAAAATAATTTTTAATAATTTATTATGTATTTTTAATAATTAAAAACTAATTTTCTATAATTATTTAATGAAAATATAATTTTTTAAATAAACCGTCGCTAAAGACCACCTATAGCATGTAACTGTCGTTGTAGGTGTTCTTCGCGTTCATCACTCAAACCCGGATCTTGAGCCGATTCATCAAGGTGGCCTACTTTGACCAACAATGATTCAATGTGTGTTGTGTTTCCAGGCCTGTTGTTGATCAGATCTGGTAGAGCTAAATCAATACTACAAGACACAATAATAAACAGGTTCATATAGCTCATAACAAGGAAGATCTGAGCCCCTGAAGTGGCTGTCAGAGCTGTTCTTCATTTCTGGGTTTGCCCAGAAATGAAGAACAGTTCGACTGCCCTATTTTGGGCTTCCATTACGAACTGATCGTGTAAAAGTTTTGTGATCTGACAACTTCAATGTGTAGCCAGAATGTAGGACTATAGTTCTAGTACAAAACATAAGCAAAACAACAACAAATCAAACGAATACTGTCCGGTCAAACCTTGTCAGTCAACATGCTCAAATGTTTTCTGGGTTACCTAGAAAACAGAAAATGTTTTCGACTAGGCTGGTTTGACCGGCTTCTAAATCCCATATGTTTATCATTTAGGTGACATCAAGACATGAGATTGAAGTACAAACAACCTACTAGAAACTAGCTTCAACAACAAACCTAAATCAACAATACACTGAAAGATTTAGTCGATCAAAACTGTTGTCAGACCAATCTGGGCGTGTTCTGGGCTGCCCAGATTTCTTCCGGTCAATGCCGGTCAACGGTATTTGACCGTTAATAACTTATGTTCTAGGCATCAAATGACTCTGATTCTTTTTGCATATTAAAGACCACATTACAAGCTACACATAACAACTTAAAAACAACAAAAACCATAATCGAGAAAGGATCTGTGGCCACTGACATTCGTTGTCAGACCACAGAACCAAGTTTTTCAGATTTTGTAGATCTTCAACTGCAAGGCTTCTAAATGTTATGGATCCAACATTTAGCAACCCAGATCATCATTAGACACTATAACCAACATATTCTAACACTCAAACATAACATTAAACATAGGATTTATGGACAGAAATCAAGCTAGGGTTTTATACCTTTTCTTTGATCTATCTTGATTCTAACTTCTGATTTGTTTATGGTAATGGTGGGGCATTGTTTGGGACTGGTCTTAGTAATGAATTTCATGGGTTATGAGTTGAGAGAGATTGGTTGAGGGTGTGTGCACAAAATGAGCTAGCAAGGGATTTTTTTTCTCTCTCAATCTATTTATAGAGGTCTAGCAATTGTGTGACTTACTATTATCCCCCATATTCTTGTTGTCCACTAGACAAAACTCCTTATCTTGATCTTAAGTATGCTTAGTGAGATTTCCACCAATGAGATGTTGACAACATTGTACTTTTTGTAAGAAAGTAAGATCATTAGCTATTTAAGGAAACTTGATTAGCCTAATTTGTTGCCTTAAAAGGCCTATAGTGGCCAGCCATTAATTCATTTATTTAGCATTTATTTTAATGCATAAATTAGATAAATCAAAGGTCTAAAATACCCTTGGTTATGTGGACTAAGCTTGGGCTTGAATTTGATTTCTTTTTGGGCTTCTCCCATAATTGTTTTGGGCCATATAATAATCATAGCCTAACAATTTTAATATATGTTACCCAAGTTGTTTATTTAGGGTTTAAAATAAATATAATTAGTTTGCAAAATTTATAATTAGGGTGTTCTTAATTTGATTAGGGTTCTAATCATACATGGACATTAGGATTATTATATAATAATTATAATTATCCTTGCTAATTTAACAATTAGGGTTTATAATTTTGGTAATTAGGTTTTCAAGAAATTAATAAATCTAAATGTTAATTAGGGTTAATCATAAATCATATAACACAGTTATATAACAGACTTAAACTCACAACTGAGTTTCAAATTAGGGTTTCCCACAGTAAACTAGGGTTTGACATAATACACCATATAAAAAAAATTTATATGCAAAATTTCTAATTTATTTGTATAGAAAATATTGGGTTGTTACATTCACCCTCCCTTTTAAAGATTCCGTCCTCGGAATCACCGTTTTAAAACCTACATATACAAGTGTACGTAGCATATACAATCATTGCAAGTAGATCTTGATCCTAAATGATCGTACTGATCTTTAACCTATTCACGTAAAGCTTGTCTATCTGATTAAACGAAAATTTGATTTCTCAAAGAACTCAAATCCTCCTTCAAAATTTCTTTATAAAATAATTACTATATATAGGAAAATCATGTATATAAAAATAAAGTTATACGAATAGTACCTGGAATTGCACCACCAGCTGCTACGGTATCCCGGACCGTAAATCGTGTTGTAGAACCTTTCTTTGTTGATTTCGCTTGAAACTTCTTTGGATGACATGGGTCCCGTGATTGCTAGAGTTCCACTGTCCTTGCCAGTATTCACACTCCCTGCATCCGTCCTCCTCTTCGGACAATCCTTCACCTTGTGCTCAGTCGATCCACACAGAAAACATCCACTGTCCATTCTTATATTGGGGCAGTTGGGAGAGATATGGCCCTCCTGCCCGCACTTGTAGCACACAAACTTCCCCTTCAAACATTCTCTAGAGTGATTCTTTTCACAGTTTCCACACTGCACAACTTGCTTCTTAACTCCTTCCTGCTTCACCTGAATACTTCCAAAATTGCTTCCCTTCCTCTTGCTACTACCACTTTTACTTCTACTATTAACTTCCACCTTTCCAGTTCCTTCAGCCCTACTCTTGTTCTTTCTCTCCTTGTTGTAGAGGCTCATGGCCTCACTCTTCTCCTCAGCAATAATAGCCTTCTCTATGGGTGCTGCAAATATAGGGATCTGCAACACCGCCACCTTGTTGTAGAGCCAGGGTTTTAATCCCAGCTCAAACCTTCTAGCTTTCCTAGCCTCCATATCAACTTGATGCGGAGCAAACCTAGCCAACTCATTAAATTTTGCGGCGTATTCTGACACTGTCATATTCTCCGGCTTCAACTCTAAAAATTTCACCTCCATCCTAGCTTACATACTGGACGAGAAATAGTTCTCAAAGAACAGTGTCTTAAACCTATCCCATGTAACTACACCTTCTCCTGCCTCTCCCTGATTCGCTTCCCACCAAAAATTTGCCTCACCCTTCATCATGTAGGTGGCAAAAGTGGTCTTTTGCCCCTCAGCTACCCTAGCTATTACGAACGCCTTCTCAATCTCTTTAATCCAAGTCTGCGCTTCAACAGGGTCAGTTGTCCCTTTGAATTCGGGCGGTCCTACAGCCTTGAAGTCTTTAAAATTTTCCAAGCGGTTGTCCGGCTGGTTCCCTGCGACTGGCATTCCTTGCTGCATAGCTTGTGCTACCATATTTGCAAAGTGTTGCATCGGCTCTGCTTGTTGTTGTCCTTCAACGTTATTGACAGACTCTTCTGCCCTTTGGTTTCGAGTTTGACGACTTTGCGGCATTATCTGGTTAAGTAAAACCATATATTATTCTTTACATTCTAAATCTTATCATATAAGTTTAGTATATTAACTCATTTCATTACTCAAACTCAGATTCATATTCATTTAGCGAATACTTTATATAGCATAGCACATACTGCTTTAAACATCATTCATCCTTTTGTGACCACAAAAGTCAGGATTTACAGCCTTGACTAATACCAAAAGTTGGGAACATTACATTACACAGACATACTTGACATTAAACAGACCTACACAACAGAACCTATACTACCTATTCACTACGCCTTTTACTTGGACAACCTTTCGCTCGATGACCTTCTAATCCACAAATAAAGCATGCACCTAGCTTAAAGTCGGGACAATGATGAGAGGTATGTCCCTCATGTCCGCAAATGTAACATATCTTCTTCCCTTTTCTGCATACGCCTTCATATTTCTTGTCACAGTTTGTGCACTTTTCTATTTTACTTGTGTTCTCTTGGTTATTATCAGAATTTCCTAAGTCGCGATCTTTTATCTTCCTCTTCCTCTTCTTGCTCGGAGCTGCACACGATGTGTTGCTTGTGGCTCCCATCTGATCAATTTGGATTTTAAGCTTATCTTGTTCTTCCATTGTTTCTATTAACGCCTGACGCAGTTGACTATTTAATGCCTTTTCTATTTTCCACTGACTTTTCCGGAGAAGAAACCTTGTTCCTCGATCCCGCACCTCTGTTAATGCTTGTTCAAACTTCAACTTTAGTGTCCAAAACACTTATCTCATCGACTCTACCATCTCCTAGGATCTGTACTACATTTTCTATAATAACAACTTAAATCGAAAGTTGTTTTCATTATGAGCCTTTATTTCAGCTATTGGCTTCAATATTAGCTCGGGGATATGGATTTGATCCTTCTTCATGCTATAAGCATATAACAAGCCTTTTCCACCAGACATCTACACACATAAATTATCTTGATTAGCATATAGTATATACACACAGCAAACAATAGTTTTATATAAGTTATCTTTTATTTTGTTTGACGATGGATTTAGTCAATTCATTTCTTTATAAACTCTCTATGAGTTATTTATATTTTTATATACCACGATTTTAATACAGACCGACTAAACATCTGGCATACTTCTATAAACGCTCAAGGCATAAACTGCCCACCACCAACTATCCTCTAATGGACAAAAGTGAGGATTCACTACCACCTACCTCTCTACCAAAAATAAAAGTTGGGGTCTAACTGCCATCCTATGCATACAATAAGGCATAACGATTTATAACAACTAAACATTCCCTAATAGAAACAAAAGTGGGACTATATCGGACATGAATGCAAATCAACGCCTGCTCTCACTGCTGGAGGGCAGCTTCATCCACTCCGCGTCGAATCGCATAAAGGCGATGTCTAAAGCTTGATCCAACGTATATATCCTCGCATCTTTAGCTTCTACCTCAACTCTCAACTGCCCTAGCTGCAGCTCTCTCTGCTCCGACCTCCCTCGCCTGAACTCGGCCTAACTCGCATGTGCAGTAAGCGGCGTCCTTGTCTTCGCTTGGCTCACGAAATCTGGAGGTGTGATTTTACGCCGCCTCCCGCTTTCGCTTTCAAATTTCTAACCTTTAACTCGTCGTTCCTGGCCAACAAATCTCTTATTACCTCATGCTCTATGGAATCCTTACTAGAGTCCCTCGTCTCTTGGTCCACTGAATAACTATCTTGGCTCTCGTCGGCCATCCTACGACCACAATAAACAATCAAAACAACATCAGTACCACAATAAAATATATTCATTGATAAAATGAAATGATATTTTATTCAGTACAACTAAAACTTGATGGATCTCCTTAATCCATCACCTATCTAACATATTCTATAAGAGTTTTCTACTAAGCTTATAACCTAGGTTTCGCATTCCTAATGTTTATAACCTACAGCTTTGATACCAACCTGTAAAGCCCCTAAACTCGGGTACTTGAAACCCGAATTCAGTGCTTCACGATACCATTTCTATAAGCGGAATAACACTAATAATAATATAAATATTAAACTTAATTTACATAACTATCAAAGTCTAGCTCCCAAGTACGTAACCTTTAATCATTCCTTACAATACATGTTAATAAATATATAACATTGTCTTAATAATACTAAACTATTACATAAGATATCATTAAAATCATTCAGCAACCTTTCCCTTTCCCTTGTTTCTAGCAGAGCCTTCAGATTGTTCACACTTAGCTGAAAACATTTAAATTAAGCAAGGATGAGCATTTGAGTACCCAGCAAGTAATAACAATTATATATATATATAAGGTGAAAGAATTTAAATGTTTTCTTTATACTGCCATTCTACAACAATTCAAAAGTTGTGAAGTAATTCTGAACCAATAATAATAACATAACAACTCTCTTTCAAATTTTTGAAACTACGTACTAACTATAAATAGGTTTAAGGGGACATACTATGAACATAGTTTTCATTTTCGAAAAGGTTAAACAGAACTTCATCTGTAAACCGTCATAACTTACGGGCACGAGGGTGATTAGCCCATTGTACCCTGTATTGATCAATACTACATAACAAGAACGATATTATCGTTCACTCTGGCTGCCTTGGGCACATAAAAATTTTCCATAAATGGGATGTTCATACCTGTCAGGGTTCCAAACCAAAGCAATTCGGTTGGATAATGGTAGGTTTTATCTTGTTCAACAATAATCTATAATTCAACATATATATATATATATATATACGGGTAATTGACAAAGGTGTATCAACATGTGATTAAATGCAATGTTTATCCAAGTGGGGACACTTGTATAACCATTTATAGAAATTAATGATCAGAATATATATCTGAATTGCCATATACTAACATGTTGATATTCAATGTGCATTCTGAAACATTCTTACTCATGTCCATTGCATAAAAGAAATGCAAAGGTAGGATACTTGCCTGATGCGCTGCTTACAATACGCAACTTAGTTTTATCTTTTATGTAATCACCTATCATTAATCAGATCATTCGTTCGATTAGAACAATATACTATAACACATAGTACTGCATTTCACAGTCAGCACGTAACCTAATCACATTGTCACACATATTCAACAGTCATTGGATCACAAACAAACAATAATACAGTCAAAGTCTAGAACAATTTCTGAACTATGTCGGTGAACCGACAGCTTTATTGGGTAATTATCGAGTCTAAGACTCTATTCTGTAACTTAATATTTGTAAATATCAGTCATATTATTTTTAAATGACTTACAATAATTTTTAAATAATTATTATAATTTATCATAAATTTTCAAACACCGGAATCATTATCAAATGATTTAAACATCAAACAATTCTATTATCATTAATATTTAATTAATATTAAACTATTAATGAAACCATTGCCAAAATACTAAAGTTATTTATAATAACTTGGAATATTTTTAAAGTATTAATATTACCCTTAAATAATTTTTAAAACATTTAAAATCATTTTTAAATAATTACCATTAATATTAAAATATTAATGTACTATTTATCCAATACTAAAAGTTATTAAATATAACTTAAAATATTTTTAATTCATTTATATCCATTTTAAATGATTTTTAAATCAATAAAACCATTTTAAAACTATTTATTTAATATAATTATTAAATAAATTTAATATCATCAATGTTAAATAAATATCATTATTATTAAATTATTAATGAAATTATCCTTTAAATATTAAAAGTTATATTTTATAACTTTAAATACCTTATTATTATTTAAAATGATTTTTAATATAATAAAATGATTTTTAATCTATTTATTTAATTCATTTATTAAATAACTATATTATCATTAATATTAATTAATTAACAAATTTCATCACAAAATATTAAAAGCCATGAAAAATAACTTAAAATATTTTCTTATACCATAATATAATTTTGAATGATTTTTCAAGTATTAAAATCATTTTTAAATAATTTATTTAATATAATTATTAAATAAATTAAATACCTTTAATTCATTTATTTAGCATTTATTTTAATGCATAAATTAGATAAATCAAAGGTCTAAAATACCCTTGGTTATGTGGACTAAGCTTGGGCTTGAATTTGATTTCTTTTTGGGCTTCTCCCATAATTGTTTTGGGCCATATAATAATCATAGCCTAACAATTTTAATATATGTTACCCAAGTTGTTTATTTAGGGTTTAAAATAAATATAATTAGTTTGCAAAATTTATAATTAGGGTTTTCTTAATTTGATTAGGGTTCTAATCATACATGGACATTAGGGTTATTATATAATAATTATAATTATCCTTGCTAATTTAGCAATTAGGGTTTATAATTTTGGTAATTAGGTTTTCAAGAATTAATAAATCTAAATGTTAATTAGGGTTAATCATAAATCATATAACACAGTTATATAACAGACTTAAACTCGCAACTGAGTTTCAAATTAGGGTTTCCCACAGTAAACTAGGGTTTGACATAATACACCATATAAAAAAAAATTTATACGCAAAATTTCTAATTTATTTGTATAGAAAATATTGGGTTGTTACAGGTATGGATGTTACTGCTTGCAATGCTGCTAGTGTCGGCCTTCTCAGAATAGCGTTATATGCCGAATTCACCTGTACGACAAAGAATCTGACCATCATCTCCTCCTCATTTGGGAGCTGTACAAACCCGATAGTAATTCGATGGTGCCCAACACATGCACTGGATCCCCACTGAAACCGTACAAGGGGCCTTCTCCACCCAATTCCATCTTCTTTCCTTCCAGATCCATCCTCTGATAAGCTTGAGTGTACAGTATGCCGATCGAGGAGCCGTTATCAATCATCATCCTCTTCATGTCCACAGGTCCGACCTGGGCTGTTATCATCAGCGCCCCATCGTGTGGTTCTATGAGATCGGTAGGATAATCTTCGTCGGAGAAAGAAATGGATGTCCCCGGGAAAGCCCGATCTTTTCTTGGCGAGGAACCTACCACTGACAACACAGCCTTGAGGTATCCACTTCTCTTCTTCCCGGTCACACGCCCTACAGAACAACCTGAAATTACGTCAATCACGCCTCGGGCTGGTTGGTTCTATTTTGGCTGTGTATCCCAAGCCGGTCCTCTACTTTCCTCCCTAGGCACCTCAGAATTCTCCCGACCAACTACATACTGAACTAGATGGCCGTTCTGGACGTTCTTCTCTATCAAATCCTTCAAATCATTGCACATCTCCGTTGTATGTCCGCGACTTTGATGGTATTCACAATATTTGTCTCGACCTCTCTTTCCGGGCTTCGGATGCGTCGAACATGGCTCGAAAAACGGCTTGTTTCGCATCTCCTCCAATATCTTCGCCCTTTCTGTGTTGAGGGCGGTGTAAACTTTTATTGACATTTCTGCTCGGGAAAGGTGGTCGGCCACTTCTCGAACCTCCACCATTATAGTTTTTTCTTCCAGAATTATTCGTCTTCCCTTGATTGTTGTCCGAACGCTGATAACTCTGTTTGTCCCGGTCCTTGGATTTGTCATAGGACTGAGAGTGAGGCTTAAAGTTTCCCATAGCCTCCTCTATTGCAATAAATCCCTCGGCTCGATGAAAGGCTTCGGTCAAATCTGCCGGAGGGTTGATCACCAGATCTTTCATCAGTTTCTTCAACTTTCCTATATCCAGACCAGTCATGAAAAATCCCAAGGCTTGAGGTTCAATTTTGCTACCGAGCCCACAGCCTCCCGAAATCTCTTAACGTACTGAACTAGGCTTTCATCCGACCTCTGTCTCACCTGCATGAGGGAAGCCGTGATCTTTCCTCGTCTCCTATTACTTCCAAATCGAGCATGAAACTTCTCCCGAAGGTCGTTCCATGAATTAATTGATCCTGCTGCCAAGGTCCCCATCCATTCTCGGGCACTCTTCTTCAAAGTTGTTGCAAACATGTGGCACTTGGCAGAGTCCGAATGTTCGTAGTATGTCATCAACCTGTCATACCCATCTGAATTATCGTAGGGATCCCCAAACCCGTCATACGTCTCTATTGGGGGCATCTTCTTCTTGGGGTCGACAGTGACGTGGTTGATTTCTGGTGAAAAGGGTGAGCCTAGGCAGGTCGAGGGTGTTCCCATTGGACTCTTTGATGCCAGCAGTTTCTCCAACTTCGCCACCCTTCGAGCAAGGGGGTCGGACTCCTCTTTTGGAGGGGACGATCTGTGTCTGTCCCTCTCGTATTCGGGAGACGCGACCCTCCTCCTCTGTCCCGATCGACCTTGATGTTCAGATTTTCTATCCACTCTTCCGTCTCGCGAGCGGCTTCTGGGCCTAGTCTTTTTTCTTTTCGCCTCCCCCGGTCGAGGTGATCGGGATCGGCTCTGATACCTACGCCTCTTCGAGGAAGCTTCCTGTTCTCCAGCCATCTTTGCCATCTGTTCCTCGAGCTCCACTTGTTGAAGACGTAAGGCCATCATGGCGTCTTGATTTTGCTGCATTTTCTTCCTCAGAATAAATTCCAGCTGGTCACGGCTGCCTTCTCCTCAGCCTCTCCCTTTCCCTTCGTGTGCCCGAGATTGGTTGTCATCGGCGTGACTAACCTGATTGGGTGTATGTTGGTTGTCAAAGAAGAGCTTTCGTCGAAGAGAAGGGTCCGGTTCATCCTGACCCCCCTGAGTTTTGGAACCCATTTTATCTTTTACCGACCCCTTCACTTGGGTGGTTTGGTGGGTCTTCGCCTTTTCCTGGACAAAGGCACTATTATCTTGGCTCGCCATAATTCCTTCTACCGAAAAAGTTGATTGTGATTGCTAAAAGCACTAAAGGCCCTCCTTCTAGCGCCAATGTTAACGCCAAGTTTCACCGGCGCGTCCAATCATAAAATCCACACGCTTGAACCTGCACAATAACATATCACACACGAAGCTTGACGGCTTGTGCCGCCGAGGGATAGCTCTGGTGTGAGAATAAGTACAGGCCGTTCACAAGGTTAACAATAGAGGTTTTAGTATTTAGTGCTCAAAGATGTATTACCTGTTTATTGAAACCCAAGCCTTGTATTTATAGTATTCTCACTACTCAAGAATCCACATCCGAGTCGGTTTAGGGCTCCTAAATATGGCAATTACCATTATTTGGGTCCAACACAATCTCCTTAAAAGGTGCAAGTGGAATCCAATCCAAATACTACATTTGGAGTTACCTTATTCAAATATGGTTAAGACTAGAATTTTTAACCATTTAAACTCTTTATGACTCCAAACTCTGCACGCGGGGTAACCCACTGTACAGACCCAATCCAACCGAACTCATACGCTGGTCTGGGCTCCGACCCAATGGACTCGAATACCTAACCCCGAACACCAGTAACCAGAAGAGGACTCCAGTCCAGAGGACTCGGATGTCCGAACCCGAACGCCTTCAATTCCCAGGATGACTTTGGCCCCACGAGCCCAACTATCCCTTCCGATGTCAGGCCCTCGGCCCACATAGAGATCGGTATAACACTTCCGAACACCCATAATTTTTCTCAATGAGTTTTTTAAGTTTACTTGGGTAATATATCAAATAGTTAAACTGCAATACTGCATCATACGAAAACAAATTCTAACACTAATTCATGTAATATTGGACTATTTCAAAAATATAATTAGAAAAAATATCAGAAGGCAATTTGAAATATTCAGAATCCAGCAAATATATATACAAAAGACATACACGAAATTGAATAAAAACTGAGAAATCATACTACATTCATGGCCATGAGGACGAAGAAGGTACCAATGTTTGCGGACTGGGCAATTGGGGGATGGGGCTTTATATAGTGAGCCAATGGTCTTCATAAATTAAGGGTCATCCATCGTCTTGAGAGATCCGGCAATAATCGAAGGAGGAGGATGAAGACATTTATTGGGTTGTACGGAATCCATAAATAATTGAATGATAATTATTGATGTAACACAATTCACATTGAAAGATATGAGAATTTTTTTAATAATAGTACTTTAAGTCATGCATAGTCTATTTGATTTGATTTGAACTTAAAATTTAACAGAAATTTATTCCGCACAAATAATAACTTGAACTCTAAGAAATACTATTGAATAAGTGATTTAAGCTATTTGATTCGGGTTGTTTGGAGATGTTGATTCAGTTAGATAAGAGGAAAAATTTGATGGTCATAGGCTCATAGCTAATGAAAATGGATATGGTTATGACCAAGACGAAAATGGACCGCCCCGAACGAAAATCGGCAGGACGAAAAGCTATTGGAGTTTTATATTTAGTTTTATTTATTCTTTAGTTGATGATTTGTACCTAATTAGGCACCAACGACCAGGGGCATGTTGGTGATTTGGTACCAAAAAAAAGTTTGAAAATGTGAAACTGAAATTGATTTTAAAGATGAATAAAATTTCTATTAAACAATCTCTCTCTCCTACCCACAAACCATTTCCTGAATTAACTAGTGATAATCTTCAAGGGAAAATGGAGAGAGAAAGCATGGAAGGACTAATTAAGATACCCAGAAGAAACATTAATGGTGATGATGAGAAAGATCCAGCCCCCTCTGTCACCACACTTCTTGTTCTCAGCACCTTCGTTGCTGTTTCTGGTTCTTTCTCTTATGGGTGTGCTGTAAGTAATTATAATTTAGCTTTATTGGATTATATACTTCTGAAGTTATTTAGTTTTTTTAGTTTTAAATTAATTCTGGGAATCATCAATTCCTTGAATATCTAATTATATACAAATTGTAGAATGAATGAGTTAATTGGGCTTTCATTAAAAATAATAATTTATAATAACTTTAAAGTGAATAATTAATAATAAATATTTTTTTTAAAGTGAATAATTAATAATAAATATTTTTAAAAAAAAAATTTGCAGACTGGGTTTTCATCTCCTGCTGAGGCTGGAATTTTTGAAGACTTGGGTCTTTCTACTGCACAGGTATGTACTAATCAATACTTTCTTTGGATTTCTTTTCTTTTTTCTGTTAGATAATGTAATTTGGATGTAGATAAAATTACCGAAAAAGATTTATGTTGTGACTAAAAGATCTCTATTTTGCGAGTAGACATAAATCAATTACCTAGTGTTTGTATTAATTTATAGATTATTATGCCATTGTTCCTACTCGCAACAGTTTTTGTTGCAATTGTAGAAGGACTCTAAAATTATTTATTGTAGTATTTATTTGATGAAATTTAAGAAATTTGAAAAGAACTAAAATTGGAACCAAAGATCAAAAATCGCATGCTAACCGCACTCAATTAAAAGCTGCACTAACTGGTTCCAAGCGTATGTGGCGGTTTTAGGTGGGTTGAATAACAAATTTACGGTTTAGGTTTGGTTATTTACCAAAACCGCCGCACGATAAAACCGAAAACCACACCATGTGTGTATGTATGTATTATCTCTAAGTAAATTTAAAGTTACTTTTCACTGAACAACACACTCGTAGAAAACCTCAATCTTGCATTGTTATTTTTCACCAATTGAAAAAATATTGTTTAGAGTTATAGAGTCAAAAATTAAACAATTGAGTTTTAGAATTTCAAATTTGTTTGATCGTTATTGGAGGGCTTATAGCTTAGGGGCCAAATTTGTTTAAGACGAAGCACTTGATGCATTAGTTAAGATCAATGCTATAATAGTAATAGTCTAATAAATTATTTTTCAAATTAGGTATAGTTAGAATTATATTCTATAAGTTCTTCCCTATGATATATAAGATAGAATTTCATTCTATCTACAGATATATCTTTTAATTTTTTTAACCAGATAAACATTCTTACTTATTATCGAATATATATCTCTCACATTGTTTTATATAGCGTATATTTTAGTTTTTTAAAGTATCATTCATTTATTATAAACTAAAACTATTTTACATGCCTCATCGTTTACATGATTTGATGGTAAATTTGACATGTTTTGGCATAAGGAACTTTGGTTTTATGCTTAATATAATTCACATTATTTCATTATGTCACCAAGTTAATTCTTTCAATGTAAGTTACATGTTAAATTTTATTGAAGACTTTTAGATTTTTTTGTTGTTTCAATTTGTTTTAACCGAAACCGCACTAATTAAAACCGCACCAAGACACTTTAAAACCGCCACTTAAAGCGGTTTTAAGGTCTTGATTTGACTTCAAACCGCACCATGCTCACCCCTAGATGGGTCAGTGCACTTTTCTTATTGTATTACTGGTTTTCAACTGTTCATCATGATTCTTGAAATGATTCTGTTATACTGGGACAATATTAATTCACTGTTTGTGATATGACTTAGTCATGTTAGTGGGCTAAATTGATATTCATCCAATTGAAGTCTC
This sequence comes from Panax quinquefolius, assembly GCA_020205615.1. Lineage (NCBI taxonomy): Eukaryota > Viridiplantae > Streptophyta > Magnoliopsida > Apiales > Araliaceae > Panax > Panax quinquefolius. Next base: position 46,024,251 of record CM035157.1, on the reverse strand, counting down.
AATGGTTCTCTCATGGTTCTCTCAAAGAAAGCTCTATAAGGGAACTTAAATACTAGATAACCTCTTGTGGCGTCAAGTCCCTACCATGAGATTGAGTTTCAGCTGACCCTGATCCCACTATTTCCGAAGTCCAAAATACTTCAGAAACATTCATGGGGAAAAACAAACCTCGCTGAAATTGCCCAAACCAATGTTACTTGGAAATTGGAATGCGGTTTGTTCGGTTTGTGGAACCGATATGGGTACGTGGTACGCTACATATATGGTAGATTTTTTTGAGTTCTTACTGTTAGGAATTCGCAATCTAAATGCAATACCAATGCCCATTTCGATAGGTCAATAATAGTATCTGTGACTCTGGGCTAAACTGTACTGACTAGGGAGGATTGTGAACCAGTGGGCAATTGGTCTTTGGAGGAATCCAAGACACAAAACTAACAATTCTGTACCTTGACTTGATTCATCATTAAGTTTTCCCAAAACTGAAATCTCTGTATATCTTCTCAACCAAAATTGCCAAACAGACCTATTAAGCGCCGCTAACCAACCAAATTCACCCCGTGGCCTGTTCTAGAATAGGGGGAAGTGTGCACTAATTAGTACGGAAAAAATTGGGGGAAGGACAAAGGAAAGAGGACATCCAAAAGAAAGAAGACCAGGTGGAAAATGCTAGAGCTTTATTGCCTAAGTTGAGTTCCTTGTTGCCGCAGGCGGCGGTTGGTCCTAGAAGCAAAGGTGGTGGCTCGAGGAGGTACTTTGAATCTATGGTAGAATGTAATATCCCAGGTTTCTCGGCCTGGTATCATGCATCTTCGAGTCCGAGACCTTACCTTGCGACTAAGAAAAGAAGGGATAGCACTAGAAAGAAAGAATCCATCTTTTCCCTCCCCAACCAAATCCAAGCAATTATTGATGCAGAATGCATGTTCACCAAAGTTCCATCTCTAATTAGTACTGTTTGGACTGTTACTCAAACAATTCCTTATTTCTCTTGTGAAACCAAGCACGAACTTCTGCATTCTTCGTCCAATACTTGGCAAGAGACTCTATGAGTTTTAACTTTGTGTTTGTTGGTTTAACCTTGGTAACGGTATGCCCATCTGTCTTACCAACATGAATAATTTGTCTCATTCAAACGGATGTTTATAAAGCTTTTTTTCATCCCAAATCAACATTTTAGCAAACAAAAAGATAGAATTCAGCTGCATCTATATTGTAAGTGCAAATGTAACAACAAACGTGCAAAACTTGGGTAAAAATGCTAGCAAAGAAGGCAGAATCTGCTTGCTAAAAGTCTGGGTAGCAGTGATATGGCATAAGCAGATATTACAGGCCTTGAAAGAGGCTGACAAGCTGCAGGCCGGAGGTTGCAGGCTGAGGCCTTAGAATCAACTGTAAGTGGTGTGAAGAAGTCCTTACACAGACGCGTTTATGAAATCCTATGGTTAATTAGAGACTAAGATAGCGAGAATGTCACCTAGCAGTAGTTACATGCCCATAGGAGTCTTCTAACTGTTAGGACTGTTAGGTTTGTATATAGCGTGATCATGCAATCAAATCACATAAAAGTAGCGGAAGCGTGATAAAATGGAATTGAAAATTTTGTATACAAATCATCACCATGATCATACTTTGTGCTTAATTATCAATCTAATAGAAAAGAGAAAGAGATCATATTCATACCCTTGTAGAAACTAGCTTCCTTAGGTACGAGTTCACCTCCAATTCCTTTTCACATTCAACTTGAATTCACTGGATTTGATTCCTTTCTTTGATTAACGTTAGCTACCTAAGTGTTTGACATCTAGAAGTGATCCACCAAGGAAGAAAAAATATTAAAGAAAATGGGTGTTTGACAAAACCCTAAATTCTATATCTATAGAATGTATGTACTCTCCCAACTTTTAGAATTATCAGTAACTTGTGTGTAACCCTAATCCATAATAAGATTTTCTTATTTATAGATATAGGCAATCCTCCTATATCATTTAGGAATATGGTTTTATTTTAATTAATTAAACTCCTTTAATTAATTATGCTCCTAATCCAATTAGGAATATGCTAAAGTACTTTTATTAATTAATTCTCAAACTACTTTAGAATTAAACTAATAATAATAGTAATAATAATAATAAGACTCCTCTTATTAATTTATATTTAATATTTTCAAAATATTAAATAATAAATATTAAACTATTTAATTTATTCCATCACCATAGATTAAATTAATTTCACTTTAACTTATTATTACGATTATGTCATTTATTTCTTAAATAATTTTTTTTCCTTTTATGGTGTGACCCTTTAGGCTCTCCATATTAAACCGGTCGTGAATAAATAATTAGAACAATTCTAATTTTATTTAAATAAATTAAACTAATTAATTCATTTAAATAAATAACATTTATTCTACAATAAGGGTAAGCCCCATTAGCGATCAACGACTTTTCAAATAATATAAATTTCAACATTAATCATAAAAGAACCTTTGAGTAAGTAGTTACCATATAATTCAATTCTTGCACCATACAATGTCCCAATTAAATATAAGACATGAAATTACTATAAAGTCTTATTTTATTTAATTATATGTATTTCAATTCTCAAATGCATAACTCCTTTCTATTTTCATTCCACCTTGGCCAAAGATTTTTGGGTTGTCATTTATCGAATCACACAGGACATTCTCTTCTTTTACTAGAAGCGGTAGATTCTTTATTGATCGTTCATTATCTCTATATATAACTTATTACACCCAAGAATACTATTTGATATACCCTAAGGGTCTTAAGGGACATGTTAAAGTATATGTGACGCCCCCAAAATTAGGTATACATCACCCATCTTGGGTAGTCAGATACATGGTACAGAATTTAAATACAACTTACTAATATAACTGTCGTGTACAATACGACATAAACTATGAGTTTGAATACAAATATTGTCTACTAGAGATCATACAAACTCAAAAGGAGTCCTCATTACAATTATTATCACAATATTTCACAGAATAGTGAGGACTACTAATGCTATCCTCTGGACCATTACTCCGTTCCCCGACTCGTCCCAGCTATATTCTCATTTCCTGAAGAGAACAGTGAAAGAAAGGGTGAGCTCAACTAGCTCGAGAGGAAATATTATGACTAAGATAATGCGTAATAAATTATCATTAGCTTCACAACAAATGTTAAAAGCGATAAAATATAATGAACATCAAGTTTAACTACAATGAACCAAAGAATCCATTAAAATAGTCAAGTAGAAAATAAAATCTACTATCTTTTATGATTTAAAAGGTTTTTCATCATCTTTGTTATAAATGAGACTCACTTTAATAAATATTCCACATCATCGAATCACCCCCACACTACTACGGCCGAGGATATTCTTTAGTATCACGACCACAATTATTCATGCACTCACGGGCCAAGAATATTTGTGTATTCATTAATGGTCATGATCATGCCAACAATCGCCCATCAATGCACTACGAGCCACCGAGATTTTTACCACATCATTTGTAACATTACGATTCATGATTACACCGAATAGTCTCTCGTCATAATCATACCAAGTCCATCTATGCACTACTGCAGCCACGGTGACTTTCAACATAATATAAACATGAGGATGATGACAATGATATAAGAATTCAATAAAACAAGTTCAAGAATTAATTTATCTAGGAACCAATAACATCCAAATCACAACACGACATCGCTTTGTAGAGTAAAATTCAAGAATATCGAGAAGAATATTTCCATGAAAGGATATGGATGAAGCGCAAATATCAAGGATATTCCACTAATTTCATGGAGTATAAGTCAAAGTTTTAACCAACTGGGTATAATAAAGAATGGAATAACAAAAGAAATCACCATGCACGCGATAGATCAAGACAAAAAAGTTATTCCAATGTAATAATAAATAACGGAACGATCCAGTCCCCCAAAAACGCATGAGCGAGGATATTCCAATGTAATAATAAAGAATGGAACCAGTCCCACAGAAACACATGCATGTGATGTTCCAATGAATAATAATAAAGACGGAACCAGTCAGGTGTAAAACACACACGCATGGATGTTCCAATAGAATAATAATAAAAAGCGGAACCGGTCCAGGTGTAAAACACACAGATGTGATGTTCCAACAGAATAATAGAAGAATGTCACCAAGTATAGGGTAAACCGCAGATACAAAAGTTATTCCAATGTAATAATAAGCAATGGAATAATAACAGTTCTCTTCATGAATAAGAAAGAATAACACCCCTTACTTTTGGTAGGAGATTGAATATTGCAGTAGTGTAGTAACAAAATACTCTTCTTCTTTCTCTCTTATTCTCTCTATACTTTCTCTCTCTATAGCTTGAATGAATTCGTGAAAATAATGAAGCACTAGGCCTCTATTTATAGAAGATTTCTAGCTTAAGCACCGCCATGTGAAAAGGCAAGTGGCTTGACGACTGGTGATGTGAAAAGAAAAGTGGTTTGACGCCTGTAATGTGAAACGACAAGTGGTTTGACGCCTATAATGTGAAACGACAAGTGGTTCGACGCCTCTAATGTGAAACGACAAGTGGTTCGACGTCTAGTAAAGGTAATTACTATTGACGAAGGTAATTACTATTCACAAAGGTAATTACTATTGACGAAGGTAATTACTATCGACGAAGAGACTCTTAGATGATGACATATGGGCCCCCATAAAATAATCAAACTTACCACAAACGCCTCATAATGAGACTCTTTATATACATCAAGGATTGAATAAATATTACCACAAATCATTTTATTTTTAATCAACACATATTTAATCTTTCAACAATTATTAATCATTTATAACTTGTCGTCTCAATTATTGATTTAATACTATAACATATTATACGATGATAATCTTGTGACAATAATTGAATCAATAATATAAGAGATATGATGCGTTAATTATCTTTGTAGTAATAATTGAGCATAGGTGAGTGACTTCTCACGTAAGCATCAATAATCAATATCGTGTGCTACTATACAACTACGCGTAGACATCGTATTTTTTACTACTAGGGTAGTTCAACAGTTTTAACAGTAACACCTCTGTAGTTATTTTTATAGAAAGATAATTTTGTCATTTTCTAACTACGACAATACTTGGTTGTGGGGTCCACTAATGATTGAGTAGTCGTATCGAATATTCCCCGACAAAAAGAATATTCCCCGACCAAACGAATATTTTATAACAACTTGCTTACTTTGTAAAATTTATAAATATTACCCACAACTATAACATTATATCAAATTTATTCCATAATATTCAAAAATAATATTTATAGAAAATTCATCTTTATTTATAAAAGTTGGGGTCTTACAGTATAACTTATCATACACAAAATACTATGATCTCAAGTCTAAGGATCACTTGTACTACTATCACGAAATGAATTCCTATTGACAAAAAAGTAAAATTCCATTAGGTATTCCTTAGCGAGCCACGTTCAGTGAACTTATTCTCCAATAAGCACCTACATACTTGCTTTAGTGTCTCAGCACAAATGATTATGAGATCAATCATCCTCTTCCTATGAGCAAGCAACGTATGTACCAATCTATCCGGATTCACTAATCTCCTTTTTAGTTATCCAACGATTGGGAACAATTTTAGTTTTAAGCTATCTAAGAATTTAGATCTCATTAGCATGATCATCATCATTGTGACGCCCCCAGAATAGGTCCATACAACCCATTTTGAGTCGCCAAATACATAGTACATAATTTAAATACAAACTTCATTTATACAACTGTCATGCAAAATACGACAACACAAAAGCTGAGTTTTAAAACAAATATTGTCTCGTAGACAATATCCAAGCTCGAATAAAGTCCTCATTACAATTATTGTTACACTATTTTACAAAATAGTGAGGACTGTTATAAAAATCATCTTAAACCATTACTCCACTCCCCGACTAGTCCCAGCTATATTCTCGCATCCTGAGAAGAATAATGGAACCAAAAGGAAAATGGTGAGCAAAACTAGCCCAGTAAAGAATATTATGACTAAGATAATGTATAACAAATTATCATTAGTTCTCAACTGGGAAAAATCTGATAGAATACAATAGACAACAAGTTTTAGATCAACAACTGCAGCGAAAATAGCAATCCATTAGAAGAGTCAAGTAGAGCATGATGTCTACTATCTTCTATGATTTAAAAGTTCATCATTAATATTTTATCCCTGTAACAACAATCAATAAATATTTAACATCAACGAATTATCCATGCACTACGGGACAAGGATATTCGTTAGTATCACATGTGGTCATGATCATGCCAAACAACTGTCTATATATGCACTACGGGCCAAAGATATTCTTTAGTATCACCTGTGGTCATGATCATGCCAAACAACTGTCCATCTATGCACTACGGGCCAAAGAGGACTTTCACATCATTTGTCTGTAACATTATAGGTCATGATTATATCAATACAAAATTCCTGGTCATAATCATACCAATCAACAGTCCATCTATGCACTACGGGCTAAAGATAACTTTTATCACAACATAAGCATGAGAATGACGACAATGATATAAGAAATCAATCAAGTAAGATCAAGGATAAATATTAGAGATTTATAATTCAATTTATGCAGAGTTCAAGAATGTCCAAAGTGTCAACATGATAATTAATTATGAAGTAAACTTTAAGAATAATATTCATGTATCAAAAATAATTTGAAAAGAAAATAAATCACTTTTGTTGTGAATAGTACCCCATAAATAGTACCCGAATGAATAGTACCAAATGAATAGTACCCGTCATGCAAAGTACATAGTACCCCGTGAATAGTACCCAAATGAAAATATTAAAATTAAATAAGAAAGTTCAGACAAATATTCCAATGAAACGATACTAGATGAAGCGCAAAACTCAAGGATATTCTACTAATTTCAGGGATTATAGAAGCAATACTTACCATAGTAAGTTTAGATTTAAGAATATGAAAAGAAATAATATACGAATCTGCAAATGGATTTTCACCTGTCATGCGGTAATCCGCGTAGACAGATCTTTTCCACAAATAAAGAATGAGTACGAAGTGTTATTCACCATGCATGTGGTAATCCGCGTAGACATGTTATTTCCACAGATTAAAGAATGAATACGGAAAATAATATCACTTACCTTAGTAGAAGACTGAATACTGCAATAGTGAAGTAGCAGAATACTCTTCTTCTTTCTCTCAATAGTTTCTCTCTCTATAATTTCTCTTGTGAGTCTTAGTGAATTGGTGAGAATGAGAGAAGAAATAAATTTCTATTTATAAGAGAATGGACTAAATAGTAACTGATTCACGGACGGTCTAGATTGATTTATTATTAAAACCACAACCAACGATCCAGATTTATTTACTATTAAAACCACAACCGACAGTCCATATTTATTTACTATTAAAACCACAACCGACAGTCCATATTGATTTACTATTAAAACCACAACAACGGTCCATAAATTAGTACATCTCCCCATGGAATAATATGTCAACTTACAACAAACGCCTCATGACAAACCCCTCTATTTATATCAAAAAAATTGAATAACTATTTACCACAAAACACTTATTTTCAATAAACACATTTTTAATCTTTTAACGATTATTCATCATTAATATTATAACTCACAATATTGACAACCAGATCATTTCCAGGAAAGAGGGGCTTTTTCGATAAGGATTTATCCTTAATGGCGCGCAATTAAATAACCTAACCCCTATTCTGGACAGAACTTTCTAGACATTGTCAATAATGCAAATAATAATATGAATAAATGTGTTGTCTCAATTATTGATTTAATAATATAAAATATTGTGCAGATGATACTGTGACAATAATTGAATCAATAATATGAGGTACTATGCAGCAACTACTGTTGTAATAATTGAATAAAACTGGGTGACTACTTACGTAAATATCAATAATCAGAGATACTGTGTAATATCGTGTGATACTGTGCAACAACGCGTATTAGTGTACTTTTATCACCGGATATTTCAACAGTTTAACGGTAAAAGTTTTGTAGTTATTTTTATAAAAAAGTTATTTCTGTCGCTTTTTATATCCGACAGTTATTCCATTGCGGGGTCCACCAATGATTGTGTCGTCGTACGGATATTCCCCGACAAAAATAATATTCTCCAACCAAACGAATATTTTATGACAACTTGCTTACTTTAAAAAATTTGCACATATCACCCATAACTATAGCATTATATCAAATCAATACCTTATTATTCAAAATAATATTTATAGAAAATTAAATCTTTATTCATAAAAAGTTGGGGTCTTACAACCTCCCCTTCTTATGAAATTTCGTCCTCGAAATTGATGTACGTACCTGGTATGTCAAAGAGGTGAGTATACCTTGTTTTCATTTCAGATTCTAACTCCCAAGTTATTTCTTTAATATCGTGGTTTCTCCATAAAACTTTGATTTGAGGTATAACCTTTGAGCGTAGAATATGTTCCTTCTTATCTAAGATTTTAACAGGTACCTCTTCATACGTTAAATCTTCTGCTATCTCGTCTGGTTCTAATTCAATAATGTGGTTCGGGTCTTCCACATATTTAAATAACATAGATATGTGAAAAACGTTATGAACACGAGACATACTTGGCGGTAAAGCGAGTCTATAGGCCACAGTTCCTCTCGATCGATGATTTCAAATGGGCCAATGAAACAAGGGTTGAGCTTTTCTCTTTTTCCAAATCTCGTAACTCCTTTCCATGGAGCAACACGTAACAATACATGATCTCCAACATTGAATTCTACGTCCCTTCGATGAAGATCAACATAACTTTTTTGTCGATCTTGTGAGGTTTGTATACGTTACCGGATCATTTGAATCTTTTCCGTAGTCATGCGTACCAATTCTGGTCCCAACAACGTTGCTTCACCCACCTCGTCCTAGCATACTAGAGAACGACACTTTCGTCCATACGCCTCGAATGGAGCCATGCCTATACTTGCTTGATAACTGTTGTTGTAGAAGAATTCCACATATGATAAGTACTTGTCCCAACTTCCTTTGAAATCTAGGACACAGAGTCTTAATAGATCTTCAAGAGTTTGAATAGTCCTCTCCGACTGCCTGTCTGTCTGAGGATAATATGTAGAACTGAATCGTAAATCAGTGCCCATAGTTTTCTACAAGCTGACCCAAAATCGTGAAGTGAATCTTGGGTCTTGATTAGAAACTATGGATACTGGGATACCATGCAATCTCACAATCTCACAATCTTATCTATGTATATACGAGCAAGACGTTCAAGTGAATATGTTTCTCGTATAGGTAAGAAATGAGCAAACTTGGTTAATCTATCGACAATGACCTAAATTGCATCTATGACTTGAGAAACCTTGGGAAGACCAGTAACGAAATCCATGTTAATGTGCTCCGACTTCCATTTTGGAATTTCAAGTGATTGCAATGAACCTTTTGGCACTTGATGTTTTGCCTTGACACATTGACAAGTTAAACACCTTGAGATAAATTCCACTATCTCTCTCTTCATATTGCTCCACCAAAATGTATGTCGAAGATCACGATACATTTTGGTACTCCCAGGATGGATTGCAAACGGTGTGTTGTGTGCCTCCATCATGATTTTATACTTCAAATCAGAGTCGTTAGAAACACGAAGTCTGGAGTTGACTCGAAGTATTCCTTCTTCGTCGATCCTTGCTTCTAGAATAGCACTTTCTTGTACTTTCTTCTTCATACGCATCAGCTACGGGTATGTAGCTTGAGTAGCTTTCACTTTATCGATTAAAGTCGGTTCTACTCGTATATTCGACATCATCACGTGAGTACTTGGAGTCTTTAACTCTATCTCCATTCTTTGTAAGTTATACAAAATGGGTCTTTGTGTTGACAATATCGCACTCGTACCCGCATATGATATTCTACTCAATGCGTCAGCTACTACGTTCGCTTTTCCAGGAT